>CAUYQV010071265.1:0-22602 GCA_963574575.1 Galagoides demidoff | reverse complement strand
TTGTAATGTGATTTTTGGTCTTTTGGATATATACCTAATAAAGGATCAAATGGCAGGTCTATTTTTAGTTCTCTAAGTGTTCTCCAGACATCTTTCCAAAAGGAACGTATTAGTTTGCATTCCCACCAGCAGTGTAGAAGTGTTCCCTTTTCTCCTCATCCACGCCAGCATCTCTGGTTTTGGGACTTTGTGATATAGGCTAATCTTATGTACACTGTGGAATATTATACAGCCATAAAGAAAGATGGAGACTTTATGTCCTTCATATTTACATGGATGGAGCTGAAAAATGTTCTTCTTAGCAAGTATCTCAAGATTGGAAGAAAAAGTATCCAATGTACACAGCCCTATCATGAAACTAATTTATAGCTTTCATATGAAAGCTATAACCTAATTATAGCCTAAGAATATGGGGAGGAGGGAGGGAGAGGGGAGGGGAAGGGGATGGATGGGTGGAGGGAGGGTGACTGGAGGGATCACCTCTATGGTTTATCTTACAAGGGTACAAGTGAACCTTTCTAAAAGTAGAATATAGATGTCTTGACATAATAACTAAGAAAATGACATGAAGGTTATGTTAACCAGTTTGATGAAAATATCTCAAATTGTACATCAAAACACCACACTGTACCCCATGATTACATTGTTGCACACAGCTATGATTTAATAAAATAAATAAATAAGTAAATAAAAATAAATGGAAGAGAACTGTGTGCAAATCGTTACTCATTTCTTCCCTGAAATGATCTGGAGCTTAAATGACCTTGTGGAGGTGATGTCTCCTGGACAATCACCCAAGCCACTAGTATTATGTACAAGGTGCTAAAATGGTCAAAGATGACTTTATATAAGCCCAACGCTAGCTCACAGAAGGAAAGCACACAAGTTTCCTGGAAACCCAGCTCTACAGAACAAAGGAGTCATAAGACTGCAGAAGCTTATAGTTTTTACTACATCCCTTCTTACTTCAGGACAAAAAAAAAAAAAGAGTAAGAACAGGGTGATATATTAATAGTAATGACATTCAAGATAGATCCATCTAGAAAAGGCTAATATACAGAAAGCTTACTATAAGAGAGCAAAATTAATCCTATTTGTTCAAGGTTCAAAATGACGTACTCCTCGCTTTGCAGAAGGATTCACGATAGTTGTCCTTAGATAGCAGGCATCGGTAGGCACCCAAAGCATGGCTTGGCTCTGTATGATTTACAGGTGAACATTTTGGAATAGCTACAGCAGAACGTGAAAAGGTTTGCCCTTTTCCTGACCCTGCTGAATGGGTTAAGTTTTTGTTTTGTTCTCTAGCATCAAGACAAAACATCATAAAATGATCACCCCAAAGAGAGGGGTTTCTATTTAATTCATTTCTAGAGTGCTCGAGGCTTTTACAGATGAAGGTCAGGAAACTTCCCAGAGAGATCGATGTTTTTCCAGACACAATATGGGTATAGATGTAGCTCAAATTGCAAATCAAGGGAAAGTCTCTCAATAGACTTCCTAAAACATATAACTGGAAATATAAATTACACTGGGTCAGGCCTTGTTGACAGCATCTAAACAACAGAGGGAAAGAAATCACTTCTTATTTGGTGGAGGTATAATTCGCTACTGCCGAAGTTGGCTGCTGTATATGTCTAATACCCAATATGATGCTCACCTTTCAAAATATCATTAGAATCTAGATAAATCCAGCAGTTGCCTAATAAAAACTTAATGACTAAAAACATATTTTTCAATATTTTGAGTAGCATAATTTTACTTCCTGAGATGCAATTGCCAGAATTTACTATGGTATATATCATATGAACACAAATGTAAGATAAAATTATATATAAAAAAATTTTTCATTTTCTTTTACCTAAAAACAGTGCTCAAACTATATGTTCATAAAATAATTGGAGAAATTAGAGCACTGAATGGATATTTGATGATAATATTTAGAAATTTCATTTTTTTAAGGTGTGGTAATAGTTTTATTAACCTCAAAGTGTCTTTATCCTCAAGTGACACATTTCTAAGTATTTAGGAATGAAATTATATGATGGTTGGCATTTGTCTCAAAATAACCCAATGCATTGGGGTAGGACAGAAGTGAGTGGAAATTTGGATAAAACAAGACCACCATTTATTGCTAATTGTTGAGGCTGGGTTATGTGTACATGTAGAATACTCTTTCTTTCTGTTTTTGCATTGCTTTGAAATTGTTCATCAAGCAAAGTTTTTTCAAAGCAGCATTCAAAGATTCAACTATTATTATGACCAGAAATCATATCATTATTAGCTTAAGGATATCTATAGTGATAGAACAATTTAACAGGACTCTTGAAAGAAAGTTGGCTACAGATCTCAAAAATACTCCTTTCTCCCTTATTTTACTTGGTAATGCACTGAGGGAAATAGCTCTTATCCTTCAAAAGCTATTTTTACCAAAATAAAATTGCTACATGGCATTCACTAAGAACATCACCTTATGAGCACCTGCTTAGTCTTGAGGAAAGGGTGTTCTATCACTTTTAACTGAAGGTGGCCATTTCTCAGTCATGGAACACAGGGTCAGTGCAGTTTTGAGAGATTAAAATATCAAATGCAATCTGGGAAGTTGAAAAAAAATTTATGTTACTGGTCACATTCTATTTTGACGGCATTTACTGTGTTCTCAAGATAGGCTGTTCACTTGCCAAGGGTTTTACCCACTTTATCCCACTTAATCCTTACTAATAAAACACCCTGTGATGTGAATCCTGTTATCCTCCTGTTGTGCAGATGAAAAATCTGAGTCTCAGAAAGTTTTAAGTAAACTTATTCAACATTTTTAGGTGTCAAGAGACTAAACTAGGACTTGAACCCAAGAATGTCCAACTCCAGAGCCTGCATGTATGGCAGATCCTTAACTGTATGCTTAGAAAAAAAAGGAAAAGTTTTGAAATGGCAGTTGTCTGACTTTAGGTAATAATTAGTGCACTGTAGAATAGGTTACTCCTGAAGCAGTCTGTTTCAGAAATCAAGACACAAAAGTTGAGTCACTGAAGAGTAAAATCAAAGGTCCACTATCATTAAACAATCAAGTCTCCAAAATTGATGGCTTAACTAGGCCCATTGTAATAAAAATATTTTTTTAAAAAAACCCTTAAAGTAGAAGTTGTTCTTCTTTCCTCATTTCTTTTATAAATTTATTTGACAATCAGAGAAAGGGAAATCATGAAGACAAAGTTTGCTCATTTAGTCTCAATAAGTTTTATTAAGAATTATAGAGATGCAAAAAGAGCTTTGTCTCTTACTGGTAATTGAAAGTCCATTGACTTTCTCACACCATGAAGAAATTTATTGAAAATTGTCCCTGGTGACCTGAGCTCATCTCTTTAAGGTCACAGAGTTCTACGGTCATCTGAAGCCTCACGTTAAAAGACCTTGACAATGGTAGTAACAAGTCACTTGCTTTATCTAAAATGTGCTACAAAGCATTTCAGTCATGAATGAGCGTAATGTGGGTATTTTGTGTAATGTCCTTTCTAGCTTCTCCCTGTCCCTGTCCTGCCCCTACCCAATAGAGCTGGCTGACAAATGCTATTCATGGTAATTAGCCATGTAAATGAACACTGTCAGGGAACTGCTGTCCCCAAAATGTGCACACAAAATCACTCTCAACAATGCATGCAAAATCCCAGCAGAAAGCCAATCATTTGTGACCTGACCTTCCATTAATTAATTAAAACTCCACCTGGAGGTGGTGGGAAGAGGACAAAAAGGATGTCACAGTGGACACTTTAAAATGCAACTAGAGGAACCCTACAAAAGTTTTGATGGAAAATTTAGAACTAAAGTACGGACATGAGGGAAACATTACCAGATAGGGATTTAAAATCCTGAGCTGTAGACCCTGGGAGACTGGGTACGTTGGGCAAGGTACTTTCTCCAATAAGAACTAGAGACTGAGTAACCTTGAGCAAGGTACTTTCTCCAGTGAGAACCTGAGGCTAAGTGACCTTGAGCAAAATACTTTCTCCAGTGAGAACTCCTCAGTGAACCACGGCCTGTGAATTCCATGAGGGCTTTCCCAACACAAATACACCATATTTCTCCTATTGGCCATCAACAAATCATAAAGTAGGGATCTTCATTTTTCTCAAATAATCAATTATATTTAACGGAAGACTTACCAATGATGAAAACACTAAGTACTCAAGATAATCTTTTGACAAATTTCTATCCTAAAGAGTATATGTTGAAAAAAATGAGTTTTTATAATTATCTGTTCCACCAACCAGTTTAGAAATGTCAGACAAGGGAGGCTATGTATCATACAATATACATATGGCAGACTGAATCTGGAATCTGGGCAGGGTGGAGAATTTTTGTTTTGTTGTTTCTTCTCCCAATTCCTTATAAGACCCTCTCAAGTATTATGCTTTCTTCCATTTCAGAGACTCTGAGCAGGTTGTTTCTTCTGTTCAGATCATTTTTGCCTATGTGGTCCACAACTGTGGGTCTTTATTCCTTCTCATGCATCATGTATGACATTGCCACAGATCTTTCTACACTGTTATATCCTGGATACTCAGCCCAGTAATAGATGCAGGTAACCAGTATTTATCAAAAAATAAATAACATAAATCTCTTACAATCTCATATATTCTCATTCTATTGTCAAACAAGAGGATTTTTCCATTTATCCAACTCTATTTAAATCACTCTTGAGAATCAATGTGATTGGTGAACATTTGGAAATATGAGATAATTCATAAAGAGGAGGAAATTATTTTCTTCCAGAATATTTAAGCAATATGTTAAGCTCTCATTTTTACTATCTTTCATAGGATCACATATAATACAACAAAAAATGATTCAAGAATAAACTTGAAATGTTTCTAGGAAGAAAAAGATCATGCTATTAAACTTTAACATTTTTTAAATGTCCATAAAACAGAAAACACGATTTCCATTTCTCATTGTCATACTCAGCCTCCTCGACGGGGGACCTACAAGCAGCACACAAGATAGCTGTCATGATTGTTAAAGGTTAAGCTTTGATGATTGGAAAATGTTCTTTTGCTACAGGAATTTAGGGTTCTGAACAGCACAGTCAGAAAGTGCAATTTTTTATAGTCAAGAGCAATATCATTTCTAAAGCTATGTGGGTTCCCTGAGTCTGCTGATTTTAGCTCCTCATTTAGCCTTTGTTTTACCCTGGCTATAGCATTTTCAATCCTTCATTAGCAAGTAAGGCTACGAAAATTCTGCCACCACCCACAGAATGATTATAGGAACTTGCTTGCGAGTTTCCATCTTTACTGCAGGAAACAAGGATGGAGTTGCAAGTATATGTCATTATTTTAACTAATGATCTTTTGGTCACTTCTGAATAGATTTTAAAGTTTTGGGGGAATAAGAAATGGTATTTGGTGGTTATCATACTAGCAGAAAAGCCAAGACAATAAAATAATATGTGTCTAAATTGCAGAATTTATAGTGCTAGAGGCATGTCTGCCTTAACTGTGGGCCATGAGTTGTTTGGAGAAAATGAATTAATCTCAGCTCCCATTCACTTCTCTCCATTCTTCACCCTACCTAGATGGTCCCCTACCCATTATGCCATCACTCTAAACCAATGCCACCAAATCACATTATAAAAATCCTCCCTGTCCTGAAGGTCTAGGTCAAATATTACTTTTCCCTTCCCAGAGTCTCTCAACTGAGACGGAATCTACTTCTCCTCTTAAGTCCTGTAAGAACTTCATCTGTACTTCTTCTGTTTGCTTGTGTATTTATTTATTCAATGAACTTTTGCAGATGGCCTATTGCCCCAGACAGTTCTCACTACCTGCTTTATAGTTTTATATAGACACATATTTTAATCTCCTTTACCAGACAGAATATTCCTTGAGGTCACCTATCATGTCTTAATTTGTTTTTATATTCCATAAGACATTTTTGGTGGGAATACTGTTAGTTGACTACCCAGCATTATGGTGCTTTTTCCTCTTTTCCCACAGAATTCCAATGTTGTAAAGGCCCTTGCTCTTGCAGGTCTCCATAAATGCCTCATATGATTACACATTCCCTTTTTTTAAATTCCCTCACTCCTTCCTTCTCTTTTCTTCTTTCACTTCCTCCCTCCCTTCCTTTCTTCTTTCCTTCTCCTTCACGTTCTTTCCTCTTTCATTTTTTTCTTCCCTCAGTTTATTCAACAAATTCCTATATATCTTCCTGGGTGTAAAAGATAGAAACAGAAGTTTAGAGAAATGACCTTATTCTTGATGGTCTTTGGTTGAGAATTTTAATGCTTCCTCCAAGTTTCCAAAACCTAACCATGAGGAAGCTTAAGTCTTAAGATCAAATACTATTCATATTTCCCAAGTTCAGAAACCAATGGGCAGAGGTGATTTAAAAGCAAGGTTTATGCACGTATATATACAAGCACATACTATATATGTATCTGTGTATATGTATATTTATACAAAAATATATATATTGTCGAGAAAGTATCTACTTATGTAATATGAAAAATAGAGAGCTGCATGGCTAGATATTTTCTAGACAGCCATGTATGTTTTTATTGAAATTCAAAACAATAAAAAAGAAAATGAACATTTCAAAGTAGTTCCTCTCCACAAAGAGCCCACAGTATAGACAGGGAGGCAAACTTATTTCTCCTTATAAAACTCTCTGCTGCATGCTATAACCAAGAAATGCCTGGTCACAGGCTATAGGAAGGAGGGAGCTCCTGATTCTGTGAGGGAAAAGTCTCTGGAACAGCTTCACACAGGTTACTCGGGAGTTGACTCCTGTAGGATGAGTTAGATAAATAAAGGAAGGATGAATAATTCAGGCAAAGGTTTGAGAGCCCAATGGCTCACCTAGGAACCTGTTGGTATAGCTACCTGCTATGTGACTATGCTGGGAAGTGACAGAGGGGGACTTGGAGATGTGGCATTCAGGTCACAAAGGCCTTTCATATCAGGCTAGCTAGTTGTTAACTTTATTCTAGGGATGATAAGAAACCTTAATGGATTTTAAGTAGGGTGTAATTAGATTTTTATGTTACAGGTATCATTCAGCTAGCAGTTAGAAGGGTAGACTGAAAGGGGTAAGCCCAGAAAGAGTGAGATTTATTAGAAAGGATGTTTTTGGTTTTTGTTTTTTCTAAAAAATAGTTGGAACAAGAAATAACAGAAGCAGGAAGACTCACATAAAGGAACAGGTTTGTGAGTCAAGAGACTAGGTTTTTAAAATGTGGTCACAGACAAAATTACCACAAGTAACTACAGTTACAATCATTTGTTCAGAGATACACAATATAAAAAGATGTAAACTGTGACATCATAAACACAAAATGCAGGCCAGAGTAAAAGTATAGTGCTTTTATATGAAAGTGAAGTTAAGATGTTATCAGCTAAGAAAGACTGTATAAGACTGTCTGTGTGAACTCATGATAACTACAAAGTAAAACAGATGTGAGCTATATAAAAGCTAAAGAGAAAGAAGTCAGATTATTTTACCACATAAAATTCTAATTGCAAAGAAAAAAGCAAGAGAAGAAAAAGGAAACAAAACAACAAGAGAATAATTAACAAACTGGCAATATTAAGTTTTATCTATCAATAATTACTTTGAATAGAAATGGATCAAATTTTCTAGTCAAAAGGCATGAGTGGTTGAGTGGATAAAGAAGCAAGATTCAACTACATGCTCCTTAGCTCCAAGCACACCCATAGACTAAAAGTGAAGGTATATAAAAAAAAAAATTCCATGAAAATGATAACCAAAAGAGAGACCTAGTGGCTATTATCTTATTAGATAAAATAGACTTTAAGCCAAAACACTGTCAATCAAAGAAAGTTACTATTAAATGATATAGGGGTCAATTCCTTAAAACAGGATAAACAATTGTAAAGATATATATAAAGCAAATATTAACTGAAGGGAGAAATAGACAGCCATACACTAATAGTGAAGGACTTCAATACTTCACTGTCATTTGAACAGAAAATCAATATGGAACATTGAATATGATGGAAGCTTTAGGTCAAATGGACCAAACAGACACATATAAAATATTCCATACAATAGCAAAAGAATATACATTATTCTCAAGTGTACACAAAAAGTATCCAGGATAGATTATTTGTTAGGTCACAAAGAAATTTTAACAAATTTAAGAAGATTTAAATCATATCAATTGTATTTTCTAGCTATTATAATGGCATGAAACTAGAAATCAGTAACAGGAGGAAAATGTAAACATTTACAAATATGTAGGAAATAAATAACATGCTTCTAAATAACCAATGGGCCAAAGAGAAAATCAAAGGAAAATTTTTAAATATCTTGAGAAAAACAAAAATGAAAATACAACATACCAAAACTTGAGGGATTAAGAATAAGCCATTCTAAGAGGGAATTTATAGTGAAAGACAATTACATCAAGAAATAAGAAATAATCTCAAGCAATTTAATGCTACACTTTCAAGGGACTAGAAAAATAAAAACAAATGAATCCCAGAGTAGTAGAAAGAAGAAAATAAGAGCGATCAGAGCAAAGGTAAATAAAACAGAACCTAGAAAACCAATTTTTAAGAAAACCCTAAGAGTTGACACTTTGAAAAAAAAAAAAACTAAGTTCAGAAATCCATACCTAGAATAAGAAAAAAAGACTCAAATAAAAAAAAAAATCAGAAATGAAAGTAGACAGACACTTCAGAAATAAAAAGGATCCCAAGGGACTATTATAAACAATTATATGCCAACAAAATGGATAACTTAGAGAAAATGAATAAATTCCTAGAAATATACAACATACCAAAATCAAATCAGGATGAAACAAAAAACTTGAACAGATCAATAGAGAGATTACAATAATTAAAAACCTTTTATCAAAGAAAAGTCCAGGACAAGAGCGCTTCATGGCTAAATTCCATAAAAGATTCAAAGAAGAATTAAAACCAACTTTTCTTAAACTCTTCCAAAAATATAGAAGTAAGGGGAGTATTTCCAAATTTATTTTATGAGGTTAGCATCACCATGATACTAAAGCTAGATAAAGTCAACTGAAAAAAAGAAAGAGAGAGAGGGAGGGAGAAAGGGAATAAAGAAAGAAGGGAGAGGAGAAGAAAGTAAGGATGGAGGACTAAGTTGCAGGTCAATGTTTCTGATGAACATAGATGCAAAAACCTTTCATAAAATACTAGCAAACTGACTTCAGCAACACATCAAAAATACTATACATCATGAGCAAGTGGGATTTATCCCTGGGATGCAAGACTGGCTTAACATACACAAACAAATCAACGTAATACACCACATTAAAAGAATGAAAGATGAAAAACGCATGACCATCCCAATAGATGCAGAAAAATTATTTGACAAATTATAACATTCTTTCTTCCTTAAACTCTCTCACTAATTTAGAAATACAGCAAATTTCCTCAGCATGATAAAGGCCATTTATGAAAAGGCCACGGCTAACATCATATCCTCTAACATCCAGTACAAGATAAGAATACCCACTCTTGATACTTCTATTTAACACAATACTTGAAGTTTTAACAAGAATGGTCAGACAAGAAAAAGAATTAAAAGCATCCAAATTAGAATGGAAGGGGTCAAATTTTCCCTATTTGCATATGACATGATCCCTTATAAAGACTCCACAAAAAAACTGTTAGAACTAATAATTAAATTCAGGAAAATTGCAAGACACAAAATTGACATGTAAGAGTTACATATTTTATGCCAATAATGACCTATCTGAAATTGATTTATTTTCAGAAAGGAATATTTAGGACTAAGGAGATAAAAGATCTATATACTAAAAACTATAAAACACTAATGAAAGAAATTGAAGACACATATAAAGCAAAAGATATTTCCTATTTGTAGACTGGAAGAATTAATATTTTAAAATGTCTATATAACCCAGAGCAGTATATAGCTTCAGTGTAATACCTATCAAAATACCAGCGGCATTCTTCACAAAAATAGAAAAAAAATCCTAAAATTCATGTAGAATCACAAAAGACCCCCAACACCCATAAAAATCTTGATTAAAAAAAAACTGGAGTCATCCAACTCCAATGAGTCATCACATTATCGTATTTCCTGACTTAAAATTATTATAAAGCTATAGTAATTGAAACAGTATGGTGCTGCACAAAAACAGACACATAAATCAATTGAACAGAATAGAGAATCCAGAAATAAACCCATTAATATATGATCAACTAACTTTTGACAAGGGCATCAGGAAGAAACAATGGAGAAAAAAAATCATCTTTTCAATAAATGGTGCTGGAAAAACTGGTATGTCCTTCTACCGAAGAGTAAAATTGGATCCTTATCACATACTACACACAAAAATCAATCCCAAATGTATCAAATGCCTAAATATTAGACCTGAAATCATAAAAATCCCAGAAAAAAATTCAGGGGGGATGCTCCTGGACATTGGCTTTGGCAACATTTTTTGGACAATATGGCAACAAAATAAATAAACAAGTAGGAATACATCAAAATAACAAGCTTCTGCACAGCAAAGGAGATGATCAACAAAATGAAAAAGCAGCCTACAGACTGCAGGGGGAGGGTGAGAACCATATATCCATTAAAGTCAATAAGAAAAAAATGATTAAAAGATGGGCAAAGGACCTACATAGATATTTTCACAAAGAAGAAATAAAAATGGCTGACCAAGATACGAAAAGGTGCTCAGCATCACTAATCATCTGGGAAATGCAAAGCAAAACTACAAGGTAATGCTTTGTACCTGATAAGATGTGGCTATTTTTAAGAAGAAAAGAGGTTAAGTGTTGATGAGGGTGTGTAGAAAAGGGAACCTTGTACACTGTTGGTGGGAAGGTAAATTGATGCAGCCATATGGAAACAGTATAGAGGTTTCTCAAAAACTTAAAAAATACCACGTGACCCAGTAATCCTCGTCGGGGTAATATCCAAATGAAATGAAATCAGGCCCTCATAAAGATATCAAGATTCCCATATTCATTGCAGCATTATTCACAAACGCCAAGATATGGAAACAACCTAAGCATCTATCTCTAAGAGTGGTTATTAAGAAAATGTGTCATAGATATACAATAGAATATTATTCAACCTGAAAGGTTGAGTCATTGACATTTGTGATGACACAATGAACCCGGTAGATATTATGCCAAGTGGAATAAGCTAGACACAGGAAAGATAAATACCACATGATTTCACTTCTATGCAAAATCTAAAAAACCAAAGGGCAACTTACACAGAAAGAGAATAGAACTGTTGTCACCAGGAGGGGGTGGGAGAGAGAATGGGGACATTGGGGTCATTGAGTACAGGTTGCAAAGTATAATTATATAGGATGAATAAGTCTGAAAAGATCTAATGTATAGCATGAAAACAATAGTTTCCAGTACTATCGACTGGAAATTTGCTAAGGTTTTACCCTTAGCAGGTCTTACCCTCCTCATCAAAAAAAGGTAACTCTGATACATGATAGGTATGTTAATTTGTATAACTATAACAACCATTTCACATGTATCGGTATAGCAAAACATGTTGTACACCTTAAATACGTACAATAAAAGTGAAACAAAACAAAAAATCTTGGTCACATCTTCATATTTCTCCTATCATGTAATCATGTGTTACTTAACACGGAGGATATGTTCTGAAAAATGCATCCTTAGGGAATTTCATTATTGTGCAAACATCATATAGTGAACTTACACAAACTTAGATGGCACAGCCTACTACACAGTTAGGCTGTTGGAATAGCTTATTGCTCCTAGGCTATAAACATATACCGCAGGTTACCGTACTAATTACTGTAGGCAACTATAACACAATGGTAAGTGTTTAGGTATTTAAACATATGTAAACACGGAAATGGTACAATACACACACAGGATTTCAATCGCGTGGGAACACTGTGTTATATGCAGTCTGTGCTTGACAGAAACATCATTACATTTTTTTTTTTACTATTTCTTTGAAATAAATAGTTACTACTCACATCAAAGTGCATTAAGTGATTATCTGGAGTGAAGGGAAAAGCTATTAAAAATCCTAGAAAGCATGTACATTATAAAAGGACGTATTGCACTATTAATATTCAATACACAGCTGTGCTTTTAAAGAAGAGGGTTAACATAAAATAACTGTGTTGACAATTCTCAATTCCAAGGGTTTGCTGTAGAACTTAGTGGTCAATTTAACTTTGAGTTAAGTGTCTATTTGTCACCTGGCCTTGACTGAAAACATTCACGCTGAGTGAGCTTTATGTGATAACATCCTGAATAAGCAACTCTGGTGGCTATTTATAAAGGCCAGCTTAGAGCTTCTTATCCTGGTGGAGTGATGAAGTTGCCATCCCTTCTTGCTCAATGTAAAGAGAGCAGATGAAGAGGAAAGAGGAAAAACTCTCTCTTTGTTTTGGGCAGAAGAAGAAGAAATAATGGGGGAGTTGGCCATAAGAATTTAAAGACCACACAAATGTGATTTTCTGGCCTAGGACCCTCAAGCAGTGTTACTAATTCTAGAGATCTTCGATTAAAGTTATAGCACATTAGATGTGACCAAGAGAAAAGCCAAGAGTTACCGAAACTCATCATATCTTTCTGGTCCCAAAACAGAAAGCAGACAGCAAAAAAGTAATGATATGAAACATTGGATGAGAATGTTTTCATGAACATTAATTGCGGCACTGTTGAGAATGGTAAAAAGGTGAGATCCAGGCTTATCAACTGGAGAGGGGCAGTGTAGTCACACAATGAAATACCATGCCACAGATAAACATGAACGAATCTGAAGCTCCTGTATCATAACAGATGAAATCCACAAATGGACAATGGCCAGACCATGTATATAAATAGTACTGTGACCCGCAACCTGACCAGGAAACTAATCCTTTTATCTCCAATAAGCAGCCCCCAAAAGCCGTGCTGATTTAAGTCAGAATTGCTATCTCTAGTGACAATCCAGGAAGGTAAACAACTGGCCCCAAATGGCCAGGACTTGACTGTTAACTGAGAACTTCCCTCTTTTTTGTCTCTGCTTCCACCTTAAGAACAGAGAAGGCCAAGTATGCACCTCTAACCAATCACATACTTGGCTTTCCCCCACCAAAGGCCACACCCATCAGGGAGCCCCCGCCCCAGTCTTTTATCCATCATTCAGCTGTAATATTTTACTTGACAATACCAGTACAATATCTGAAACAAATGTAGCAAAAAAGTATTGACAAGCTGGGTGTGGGGGGGAGCATACGGCTATCACATTCTTCTCTATTCTTTTCTTTTCTTTTTTTTTTTGAGACAGAGCCTCACGCTGTCACCCTGGGTAGAGTGCTGTGGCATTACAGCAACCTCCAACTCCTGGGCTCAAGTGAGTCTCCTGCCTCTGCTTCCCAAGTAGCTGGGACCATAGGTGCCCTCCATGCCTGGCTATTTTTTTTTTTTTTTTGGTTGCTGCCATTATTGTTGTTTGGCGGGCCTGGGGTGGATTGGAACCTGCTACCTTAGGTGTATGTGGCTGACACCTTAGCCACTTGAGCCACAGGCGCTGAGCCCTCTATTCTTTTCTATGTGCTTAAACATTTAATGACACAAAAAACAAATGGTGATGGTAACTGTTCAAATTATGAAACAAAAATGTTTCATATGCAGGAAATAATGCTCCTTCCTGCCACAAAAATATCCCTAGTTAAGACTGGTAGTCAGTGAATTTATAAAGAGATAAACAGTGCATTTTCTGTGACTTGACCACCTTTCCATCACATATGGATGGCAAGGTATTGACAGCTGTTCTCATTTTTTGCTCTTTCTCGGCTTGATTTTTTTCTTGCAGTGAAAGTGTCGAGTATGTACACTTATGAGCCTACATCAGACCCCTGGTGGCCTTATTACCTGTGCTCCTCGACCTATTTTCCTCATGTACTTTTTTGTTTTTAAAAATTGACAGTCTGACTTTCTCCAAATATTAGTATATTTACTAGGGAAATTTTGGAGAATTTAGGGCATGTATAAAGAAAGAAAAAGCACCCACAGTCGTACCATTCAGTACACGCAGTAGTCAGTAATTCCAATGTATTTTCTAGTAATTTTATCTACACATTTAAAAATAATAATAGATGTTCATATTTCATTAATATTCATATTAATATTTCATTGAGATATTAGCCTCAGGCAATATCTATGACCAAATATACCCCCTTAGGGTGTATATAATTGTCACCTGAAAGAATAACTTGACATCTGAGAATGTAATGAATAAATATACAAAATGTGTGAGGAATGCAATAATGAATTAGGGATAGGAATACCATTATCTATATCATCCATAGATGAAAAATATTAAACATACAATACATATATGTTTCTCCCCAATAGTTTTCCAAAGATCATTAATTTGACTCAATACTTTTAGAAGGACTTAAGTTATAAACTACACATTACCAGTGTTCTTTACAGAAGTATTTTGAGGCTTCTCCAGGTAGGTTTTCCTCAGGCTTACTACCAGGGACAACTATATCAAGGAGACATGATTTGGATTCGAGCTCAGAGGAAACCAGGAGATCATCTTCAATGGTCTCTCTTAAGAATCTGGGCACTGATCCAATGTAATTTCTCTACTTAATATTTGATTCTTTTTCTGAACACGACCTGCTCTATAATTTTAAAAGAAAATTATTAGAGTTCTTTATATGACTCTGTGAAAGTCATTTTGATTCAATGTTACTTTCATAACATTATCTGATGTGTCTATGGGATAATTATGTTTTATGATGATAGAAGTTAACCCAGCTACACATAAAATGGTTTAAATTGAGAATATATAAAATACAGAGAGAAGGCACTGACCAGCGGTGGTGGTAGGGGGCTGTCTTGCAGTCCAAATCAGTTACATGAAAGGGAGAAAGTCTAGATTTATCTCATTTTAATGCAATCCTTGTAGACAGCAAATTTAATCACCCTGAAGCCTCATGCAATGTGAAATGCGTGTGTGACCTAAAATGTAGAAACTGTCATAAAGGAAGTTGCCGATCTTGAATTAACTGAAGTGTTTAGTGCATTTAGTCAATGGGGTAATTTACGTTGGTTGTTTATTTTGTATGAAATGTTGACTGACTCTTGGATGCTACAATGTGTATGTGTGTCTGTAGCTTGGGGGTGGTGAGTAAGGAAATAGGGCCAAGTACATCATTGACCTCTGTCTAGTGTTTGCTGTACACTGAAACCTGATGTCTTAGAGACACCTGCAACTTAGGGTACAGGATGCTGAGTAGACTGTCTCTTCCCCAGACAACAACAATATACCCTTTTCAGCTCTTCCTATGAGTCCTGTGGTTCTTACTGCTCATCTCCCATTCCATGATCTCATACATGATCTGACCTATTAAATCAATCAAGAAAGCTCATTGATTCTGCCTTATAAATGTCCCTCAGATCTGATTGTTCTCTTCTCCCCTCTCACTGCCACCGCACAGCCTTCGGTCATCACAGGCAGCAGCTTCTAAGTGACACACTGCCGGTAGCTATCTTTTATAAGAATGCACCTGACAGGGGGCAGCACCTGTGGCTCAGTGGGTAGGGCACTGGCCTCATACACTGAGGGTGGGGGGTTAGAATCTGGCCCTGGTCAAACTGCAACAACAACAAAAACATAACCGGGTGTTGTGGTGGGCACCTATAGTCCCAGCTACTCAGGAGGGGAAAGAGAGTAGGAAAGAGAGTCACCTAAGCCCAGGAGCTGGAGGTTGCTGTGAGTTATGACACCACAGCACTCTACCGAGGGTGATAAAGTGAGACTCTGTCTCTAAAAAAAAAAAGAATTCACCTGACCATGTGCCTCTTCTTGAAAAGGTCTGTTAGTCCCCTGTTGCTACCTGGCACCAAGATCTTCATGACAGGACCTGATCTATCTCATTAGCTTCATCTTCTTCCTGAGGCTCAGTCTTGACAACCATGGGATGTAGGCAGGAGTATAAATGAAGGCCCCTCTATCCTACATATGGAGATAAAATGTATAAATCATGCTTCTAAATTGTTAAAGATGTTGAAGCTTGCCATCTTACTATAACTGTTAACACAACTTGCAGATCAGGCACGAATTTAGAATTCTTAGACTCCTCAGAGTCCCACATGGGAAATCACTACAGAGAAGAGCTGGCTCTGGGTCCCCAGCCTGTACTCTTTTCTTCCACACTGAACAATGTAAGGCATGGACACTCCTGGCTGATGTTTAGCTCAACCACTGAGAGGACTAGTGATGGAACAGGTGTGCACAGACCTGGGATGTGAACCTGGGGCCATCCATGCAAACCAATCTAGAGCTCCAGGGAACCCAGTCCATACGGGGCCTGCCTGGCCTCTAGGTTGGGGGTCCTATTGGCTCCCATGAGCCTTTTATAACAGTGACACACTCTAAAGTGTAGGACTAGGATAGGTATGCCTGCCACTGAAGGCTAGGGCAGGACTATAGCACAGCCCACACACGAGCAATGCGGAACATCTCTTGATTTCTAGAACGTGCCAGGTCCTTTCACCAAGATGTATGTGAAATCTTTTCACAGGAAAAGTTAGACACATCTTTGTTTACTTCATTCAGTTCCTTCTTTTATTTTTTAACACTCATCTTCCCTAGTGGACCTTGAATCTTCCCTTCTCTTCTTCAGACCTCCCAAGCCTGCAATAACCCCTGGTACACAAGTACCCTTGATAATGGTCTAATGAATGAATGAAAAAATTAATCCATCAGTCAATCAGCCCTCTTTCTGGCTGTCCCCAGTTTTTTTCTTCCTCAACATCCATTCTCATTACTGAATTTTTAAATCCATCAGAGGGTTAAAAAAAAAATGAAACCCTATCCCACTTGGAGGATTGTGATAGGCTCTTTACTTGAGGGTTTGGAGGGAAGGGAAACCAGAAACATAAACTCAGTACTCTAGATTCAAAAGTATAAAGTATCAACTAAGAAGAGACAAAAACCCGAGTGCAATGCAGTAAAACAAGGCGTTTATTGGGCTCTTATGAATTTGCCATTCAGGAGCCACAGATTCATCTAGAAGCTAAATGATGTTCCGAAGAGAGGAAGAGGAGTACGAGTTTTTAAAAGGAAGCTAAGGTGGTGACACAAGTTGTTTTTGAAAGAATTATCATTGGTGATGTCTGGCTTAACACACGTGTCCCTAGTTCAGTGGTTGTTTTTGTCCAAAAGTTGCAGTGCTGGAGAAATTCAGCTGTTTTCCAAAGTGCTATGCTCATGACAGTTTGGCCCCGTTCAAAGGTTCAAGGCAAGGTCTTGATTTGTCTGCAAAGTTGCAGGTTGTACATGTTGTCCCTCTTCAAACAGCTTCCCAACTCCATCACGGAGCTCTGAACCAGAGTGGTGCCATTCTGAATATTGCATTCCATGGAGGAAATCACAAAGTTTATGTATAAAGAAAGTTACAGGGCAACTGCTTCTAGACTGAGATGGATACCTAAAAACTAAAGACTTATAATATCAAAATGTACACTTATTATCCCACAGGATTAATTCTAGAATGGGCAGGGGGAAAGGATTTATCACACCCTCTTTTTAATTTTTTCAGCAATATCCCTAACAGTTTGCAGAATGTCCGGTCCTACATGAATGGCATGGCATGATATGGAGGTGTGCAGCTTCTCACTCAGAGTATCATGTTTCTGTATTCATAAAATGGGAGTGATAACAATCCCTTCCCACCAAACTCAGAGATCAATGCCTCTGACTTCTTAGAACAAGATAATCTAAAATAAATTCAAAAGAGTTGATACAATCCAACTGCTTAGAACAATGCCTGGTAACCCTAAATATTAGCTGATCATCTTTCCCTCTTGTTTTCTCTTTTTTTATTTTTCCTTCTCATCCACCTCCATTTACTGATGATTATTATCAACTCTCTATGTCAATGGCATTGATTGTCAGGGTCATTTTCAACATTCACCCCCACTTCATGAGTGCACGTATAGCATTGTTTTAGAATATAAAAAAGATTATAATTACAATAACCACGTACATTAACATGAAAGCACACCAGACCATTAAAATCACCAGCAGAGATTCTAATGCTTGTAAGAATTTTATAACTCGGCTCTGTGCCCGTCGCACAGTGGTTATGGCTCCAGCCAAATATACCACAGATGGCGGGTTTGAGCCTGGCCCGGGACAGCTGAACAATGACAACTGCAACAAAAAATAGCCAGGCAGTATGGCAGGTGCTTGTAGTCCCACCTACTTGGGAGGCTGAGGCAAGAGAATCACTTAAGCCCAAGAATTAAGGTTGCTGTGAACTGTGATGCCACAGCACTCTACCCAGGGTGACATAATGAGACTCTGTCTCAAAAAAAAGAATTTTATAATTCATACAATACCTACCAAGGATGGCAGATATTTCTTTTGTCAGCTGAGGTGGAGGCTCCAAGTGTCAAAGGCATATAAACCTAACAATTTGCTTTGTCAGCCAGCTTTGAAATTACACAATTTAGATTATTTTTAAATTGAGTTTTTTTTAAATTTCACACATCAAATGAGATTCAGCTAATATTTACTAACATTTAAATCACACTTTGAAAATTCACATCATTTAAAATGCATAAAATATGATGGGATTGTGTATTTTTAGATTCTTTCTTAAATTCGCAACACTTGGGCTCCACCGCCAAGCTTTACACTGTATAAGTTAAAAAAGACAAATTAACAAAGAAAGGGAAGAGGGTGTAAAGAGAGAGACAACTGTGGCAGAGACAGGGTAGCTATGGACAGTGGTTGTATCCTTTTCCCCCTTGGGGACACGGTTGGGCTCTGTACTCAGCTGCCTTGCATGTGATCGAATTCTGGCCAAGTGAGAAGTGACAGGTGCCACTTCCAAGCCCTTCAACACAAGCAATCCTTTGTTCAGGCTAACAGGGGAAGCCTTGCATCAAAATGGCAAGGTCACAATATAAAAGAACATTGGGTCGCCAAACCATTTCTTGGAGGGTTGCCACTCACTCATACGAACACACATTATATGCCCGAGAAATGTACTTTTCTTGTGCTCTGCCTCAACACTTCCAAGTTTATCTGTTGTATAACCCATGGCCAGGGTTACCATATCTAAAATAAACATCACAAAATGTCATCAAGGAGTAGTACTATTATGTTTGGTGCACAAATCAACAGCTTGGATTAGAATAGTAAGTTTTGGGGGATTTAATAGCAAAAGCACATCTTTTTCTAATTCTATCTTACTCATGCCAGTATGAAAAGTTTGCTTATTTTTCCTAAATCAAAACCTATAAAAATGCTGTGAAGGCTATGTTAACCTGTTTGATGAAAATATTTCAAATTGTATATAAAACCAGCACATTGTACCCCATGATTGCATTATTATACACAGCTATGATTTAATAAAAAAAAAAGAAAGAAAACAAAAACATTAAAAAAGTTAAGGGGCAAGAAACTCATCAAAGAGTGAAAGAATTTAATAAAAATTAAGTTAAAAAAGAATAAAAAAATAATGAACAAATATTGTATTTGTAGTAAATATGCATATTCTTCAAACATACGTATTCTATATTTGCACGAACATTTCAAAACTAAATAGACAGAATTAACCTACAAAGTTTTAAAAACCATCTCTATTTAGGAAAATGTATTCCAAAATACTTCCTTCAAATAAGCACTATAAACCGTAATTGTCATAAAGGCAAATAATAAGTTTAGTAAACTGTGTATTTAAAGTTATAAATACATAGTAAATAATAAAATCTAGACAACAGATATTAGGTGTTTATCACATAATTCTTTCAAACTTTCTGTATATTTGAATTTTCATAAAATATTGCAGGGGAAACGGAAAATAAAAACTTAACTACAAAAAACAGAATTAAACTCTCCTAAAGCAGACATACATGTATATCAAAATCGGAGAGCTATAAATTTGAGAAGATTTATATTATTTGAGAGGTTAATGTCGGGTCAAAGTCATCACAACTGGCTATGATTCTCAAAATTCTGTTATCATGCTACAAAGTATTCTGGGCTATTACCAAAACCCAAGTAGTTTCTATTGTTTTCATCTCATAAAATCTCAAGTTAAAAACATCATCAAATATTATTTGGGACTGGGTGGTCCTAAATTGACTATTATACTCAAGATTTTGGCTACCGAAGACAGTAAATAAAGGTACCAGTGATGGACTGGTGTCTTAACAGAGAAGTCTTCTATCTTAATGTTTAATTCATTGCCAGTGCACTCCTTACAAAGTTGTTGAGAGGATTAAAGACTTATAAAACAACAGGCACTCAAAAATATTAGTTTTACCTTTTCTTTCTATTATTTTATTTTACATATATATGTCTTTATTACGTTTCCACTTTTTGCCTTCACAAAATTAAAAAGGCTTAAAATTCAATAACAATAACAATGTTTAAGATGAGGACTAGTTGTTTCTAGTTTTCCCTTTTCTTCCCTATCAGTGCTTAATTCATATGAATCCTCCTCCGGTACAGGTTGGTGTTGGACCTCAACCAAAAATGGGGGGGTAGCTTATATTCCATAAGTTAATATGTACGTCTGGCTGCATATACTTCAAAAATACTAGGTTGTTAAATATGAATGTCTGATTTTGAGTCAAAAGGTTAGTTTATTATATCTCAAACAAGAAGCAGTACAATTAACCAAAGTACGTGCCTAAACTATCAACCCACTTTTGCCATCTTAACAGTAGCTTGCGGACGCCAACAGCAAGGAAGCGTGAAGAGTGAGTAGTAATGAAACTGCAAAAGGACTTTTCCACAGCTTATTGAGAATTAAATAATCCATCTATCTATCTATCTATCTGTCTATTTTTTGAGACAGAGTCTCACTTTGTCACCCTGGGTAGAGTGTCATGGCATCATAGCTCACAGCAGCCTCAAATTCCTGGGCTTAAGTGATTCTCTTGCCTCAGCCTCCTGAGTAGCTGGGACTACACCTGCCTGCCACAACACCTGGCTATTTAGAGATGAGGTCTCACTCTGGCTCAGGCTTGTCTCAAACTTGTGAGCTCAGGCAATCCAGATGCCTCAGCTTCCCAGAGTTCCCAAAGTGCTAGGATTACACATGTGAGCCATCATGCCTGGCCGAGAATTAAATATTCTTTCCTTGCAAGAGTGGTCTAAAGCCTGGAAGAAGTGGTAGTCAGTTAGTGCAAGGGGTCTAGTGACTGTGGTAGATGACAGAGCATTTCCAGGTCCAGCTTCTCGAGTTTGAACAGCAGCATCTGTATGATGTGTGGTTGAACATTGTCTTGCAAGAGGACGGGCCTGTATCTACTGACCAGTCTCTGCTGCTTAATTGCAAGCATCCTCATCATTTGTCCAACTGGTTGCAGTAGACATCTGCTATTATCAGTTGACCAGGTTTGGTAAAGCTGTAGTGGATAATAGCAGCACTGGCCAACAAACAGACACCATTAGCTTTCTTTGATGAATACTCAGTTTTGGACTGTATTCTGGCACTTTGTCTTTATCCAACGAACCACTGTGCCAAATGCTTGCAATTGCCAGGAAGAATCCATTTTCCTCACACTTGACAATACTGTGTAGAAATGGCTCACCTTTATTCATGACGGCAAAGAAAGGCAAGCTTGGAGAAAATCTGTCTTCTGATGCTCATTTAATTTGTGCAGAACCCATCTATCCAGCTTCTTTTACCTTGCTGATTTGTTTCAAATAGTCCAATGTCGTCGGAATAATAAGGTCCACCCTTGGCTGCTAATTTATGCCTAAGTTGAGACGGATCCACTTCCACTATAGTTTTCAGCTCATCATTATCCCCCTGGGTCTCAGGTTGCCCATGTGCCTCATTTTATTTTAAGATAAAAATCACCAGAACAGAACAGAACTTCTCAAATCATTAATGCACTGAGCAATAGCTAGCCACATCCTTCCCAAACACTTCGCTGATACTTCAACCTGTCTGTGCTGCACTAGTTCCAAAGCAGAACTTGTATTAGAAAATAACACAGGTTGGGGTGGGGTGACGCCTGTGGCTCAAAAGGGTAGGGCGCTGGTCCCATATGCCAGAGGTGGCAGGTTCAAACCCAGCCCTGGCCAAAAACAGCAAAAAAAAAAAAAAGACATAAGGTAGTGCCTATAGCTCAGTGGTTAGGACACCAGCCACATACACCAAGGCTGGCAGGTTCGAACCCGGCCCAGGCCAGTTAAAATAACAATGACAACTACAAAAATAAATAAATAAATAACCAGGCAATGTGGCAGGCACCTATAGTCCTAGCTACTTGGACTTGGGAGGCTGAGGCAAGAGAATCACTTACGCCCAAGAGTTTGAGGCTGCTATGAGCTGTGATGACACAGCACTCTACCGAGGATGACATAATGAGCCTCTGTCTCAAAAAAATATATAGGCTCGGCACCTGGGGCTCAATCGGCTAAGGCGCCAGCCACGTACACCTAAGGTGGCAGGTTCGAATCCCCAGCCCGGGCCCACCAAACAACAATGATGGCTGCAACCAAAAAATGGCCGGGTGTTGTGGTGGGCACCTGTGGTCCCAGCTACTTGGGAGGCGGAGGCAGGAGACTCGCTTGAGCCCAGGAGTTGGAGGTTGC
>CAUYQV010071262.1:0-14413 GCA_963574575.1 Galagoides demidoff | reverse complement strand
CCACGATTGTTTATGAAAAGTATCCTTAATAAAGCTAGATACAGGCTCGGCTCCTGTGGCTCAAGTGGCTAAGGCGCCAGCCACATACACCTAAGGTGGCAGGTTTGAATCCAGCCCAGGCCCGCCAAACAACCATGACGGCTGCAACCAAAAAATAGCCGGGCATTGTGGCGGGCACCTGTAGTCCCAGCTACTTGGGAGGCAGAGGCAGGAGAATCGCTTAAGCCCAGGAGTTGGAGGTTGCTGTGAGCTGTGATGTCACAGCACTCTACCCAGGGTCTCAGCTTGAGGCTCTGTCTCAAAAAATAAATAAATAAATAAAAATTACAAAATAAAGCTAGATACAGTTTGGCTTGGAAAAAAGGAATAGGCATGAAAACTATCTAGAAGAAACTTCTCTTAAGTAGGAAAAGAACTCTGAATTGTGTATTTTTAATTCAGTGGGCAACTGCATTTGCCTTTAACTTAGATTTACTTTTCTTTTAACATAGAATAAATCAGCCATGAAAAGCACCCAACTGTCTGAGTTTTCTCACCTGTGAACATGAAGAGTATGTTAGTTCTGTTAGTTCTTGCCACATAGAGTTGCAGGAGCGTTGAATAGTTAGCACACGTGACATAACATGTTCGCAGGCCTGCAGCTGAGTGCCCACTACATGGTAACGTTTGTTGCTGGTGTCTGAATCATTGCTGTGCCCGCTGATGCTGTTCTCTTGTTATTATTTAAATCTTAACCATCCTTCTGCAATAAGTTCGTCTTTCTCGTTTATGAAGCTTTACCCAGCTACCTAGACCATAGAGACAGACCCAGACCTTTCTCTTCTCTGACCACCTTCAGCATTTCGAGTCTACTGCCGCCCCTGAGCACACTCAGAATCCTGGGGTGCTGGGCCAGCATTGAGACTCAGCCCTTGTATTATTTCCTGGGTATGTGTTCTCCTTGCTCCTGACTCAGACGAGGCCCTTTGCTTCATTTGTGTCCTGCACAGTGTTAGACAGACACTATCCTTCAATAACAACTTGTTGAGTGATTCTTAAAAATTAATTCAGCCAGGCACACTGGCACACCCCTGTAATCTCAGCTACACAGGACACTGAGGCAGGAAGATCGCTTGAGCCCAGGAGTTCAAGGCAACAGTGAACTATGGTCTCGCCTAGAGTGTACTCTAGCCTGCACTCTAGTCTAACAGAGTGAGACCCTGTCTCTAAAATAAATAAATAAGTTTCATATGTTAATTCCTACTACATATGGTTGATTGTGTAGCCAAAATATTTAATCAATTCCATTTTTAAAGAGCCTTGCTTCATTATAAACACAATTTAGCATCGTTGAAAGTTCCTAAAAAGCAAGGACTGAGTTTTAAGCTGTTTTTAAAACCCCACACTTCACACTTGCTCCCAGTGTGAAGCAGAGAGTGAACCTTTGTAAAAACACCTACTCATCAATTACATAAGTCACAATTTGTTCATTCATTAAGCAGGTAACTAATGAGCCCATTATGTGTGCCAGGAACTGTGGGCATCCAGAGATTAATAAAATAATGACCCAGTCCTTGAAGACTTTGCAACTTACAGATTAGATGTTGTGGCAGAAACTAGGTGTTATGTTTCTATGCAGACAAAGTAAACTGTGAAGTTGAGTCAATACCCCTGAGAATTCAATTCTAAAATACATCAGGAGGGCGGCACCTGTGGCTCAGTGAGTAGGGCACCGGCCCCATATACCAAGGGTGGCAGGTTCGAACCCGGCCCCAGCCAAACTGCAACAAAAAATAGCTGGGCGTTGTAGCGGGTGCCTGTGGTCCCAGCTACTTGGGAAGCTGAGGCAAGAGAATTGCCTAAGCCCAAGAGCTGGAGGTTGCTGTGAGCTGTGATGCTATGGCACTCTACCAAGGGCAATAAAATGAGACTCTGACTCTGAAAATAAATAAATAGAAATAAAATCATCAGGAAAGAAAAAAGTGATCCTCATTTAAGCTGATAAAATTTTTTGAAAATTGCTTTCCCTCCTCTCATGGTCATGTTACAGGCTCTCCCTAGGTGGCCCTGGTCTTCCGAATCTTTTAATAGAAATATCTAGAACAGCAACTCAGACTATTGAAGAAAAATAAAAAGTTTTTGTAAAGTTGAAACTGTTACAGACTTTGTAGAACTAATCTTGAATTTCTAGTTCGTGCACATTCTCCAACTCACATTCCAAAAGGAAAAGACCACTTAGCTTTCATATCTGCTTGTCTTTGTGTATCAGATGTACAATAAATGCTCATTGGATATCTGTTTTATCCATGCAAAATAATCATAGTTATTTTTTTTTTTCATATTTGGAAGGGGTTGAATTCAAGAACTACCTGATCAGAGTTGGAAACAAATTACTTTGTAGTTTAGGAAGATTTTTTTCCTCCAAAGATCCCATATAAGTGATTCCATCTTGAATTAAAATAATGACAAAATTAATCTGACATGAAATCTCATGTTACCAAAATAAGTACATCAACTAGAACAAATTCATCCTTCTTTCATCTTACATAAATTAAAGATAATAGTAGTTAATTTTTTTTTCAAAACACTTTATTCTGGCCTCGGGGTAGTGTCCATCTTTTGTGCTTCTAATCGGATCTTCTCTTTCTCCAATAGTGTTGATCAAATTCTTGGAAAAGGGCAAATCACTTCAGATAAGAAGAGCCGAGAGAAAATCATGGCAGAACACGAGACCACAGATGACCTCAGTATGCTTGGCCGGGTGGTCAAGGTTGAAAAACAGGTATAACACAACTATCTTGGTTAACTTTTTAGCCAAAATTTAAGTGAATATTGATTGTGAGCAATTAGATGTACTGCTGCAATTAATATATTTTAAAAGGAATAAAATCGAGAACAAATGAATGAAATTAAAATTTTCTTCTCACAGTTCTGGAGGCTGGGAAACCACATGAATAAATACAGAAATAAATTCTCTCTGTGCATAGGCCATGCTCCCTCAAACAGCTTTAGATTGCCGTGAAAGGAATAGAAAACTTCATCTTGTCAATTAACACTTAACTGGAAGTACCTATTTTCAGTAGCAAAATAACAAAGATCTACTTTCCATTTGTATTTTGGTTATTTTCATTGTCTCTCTTTTGGGTCATTCTTTTTATTTTTTTTCTTTTATTTTTTTCCTGTCTACCACTTCAGGAAAGAGGGGTCATTCCTTTTAAAAGTAAAACAAAACCTTAATAGAATTATGATGATACATTGAATGTTTGTCCCTAAGGCTGTATCATCACATATACAATCTCCTTGGAGTCAAATTGTTCCCCTAATTTAATTATAAATATTCCAAGTACTAATTCTGAAGAATTTTGCACCTTTATTTTTAAATTCAGAATGACCTAGATTGATACTTGAGGTCTTGGTATCAGATAGAATGAGTTCTTTTGTTTTTTATTTCTTATAGCATAACTGTGTATATTAATGCAATCATGGGGTACAATGTGCTATTTTCATAGAATGAGTTCTTTAGGCCAAGCTCAGTGGCTCACACCTATATCCCAGCACTCCGTGAGGCCGAGGTGGGTGGATCGCTTGAGCTCAGGAGTTGGAGACCAGCCTGAAAGAGTGAGACCAGTCTCTAAAAATAGCTGGCCAGGCTCGGCACGTGTAGCTCAGCAGCAAGGGCACCAGCCACATACACCAGAGCTGGCGGTTTCAAATCCAACCCAGGCCTGCCAAACAACAACTACAACTAAAAAATACCCAGGCATTATGGCGGGTGCCTGTAGTCCAGCTACTTGGGAGGCTGAGGCAAGAGAATCGCTTAAGCCCAAGAATTTGAGATTGCTGTGAACTGCGATGCCGCAGCACTCCACTGAGGGCAACAAAGTGAGACCCTGTCTCAAAAAAAAAAAAAAAATAGCCAGCCACTGTGACAAGTGTCTGTAGTCCCGGCTACTTGAAAGGCTGAGGCAAGAGGATCACTTGAGCCCAAGTGTTTGAGGTTGCTCTGAGCTACAATGCCACAGTGCTCTACTGAGGGCAACAAAGTGAGACTCCTTCTCAAACAAATAATAAGTTCCTCCTAGACTTGAGGAGAGTTCCAGAATGTCTTCATAGACGATGTCTAAGAAAGGCAGTCTGATTGGCATGCAGTCTTGAGGCTGCATTTTTATAGTGCTCATATGACTTTTGAATATCACTTGTTCATTTTAAAAGAAGTAGGAGGCAGAGGTGCCAGTGGTGATTATACAGAAACCAAAGCATCTCTCTCCCTCTAAATCCTCCTCTGCTCCCACTGCTAGGTGCTTAAGCCCTTCACTTGGGGTCAAGACCAAGTTGTACTTTATACTCAACATTGACTCAACTGTATTGGCACACCCTGATTTCACTTCTTCAGTCTAGATGTGATGCTCGTTCCTAGTAACAGGTTATGCCATGTGTAACCACTTTTCTCACTTCTAGGTACAGTCCATCGAGTCCAAGCTGGACTGCCTGCTTGACATCTATCAGCAGGTCCTCCGGAAAGGCTCTGCCTCCGCCCTCACTCTGGCTTCATTCCAGATCCCACCTTTTGAATGTGAACAGACATCTGACTATCAGAGCCCTGTGGATAGCAAAGACCTGTCCAGTTCTGCACAAAACAGCGGCTGCTTATCCAGATCAGCCAGTGCCAACATCTCAAGAGGGCTGCAGTTCATTCTGACGCCAAACGAGTTCAGCGCTCAGACTTTCTATGCGCTTAGCCCTACTATGCACAGTCAAGCAACACAGGTGCCAATGAGTCAGAGTGATGGCTCTGCGGTGGTGGCCACCAGCAACATTGCAAACCAAATAAACACGGCGCCCAAGCCAGCAGCCCCAACAACTTTACAGATCCCACCTCCTCTCCCAGCCATCAAGCACCTGCCCAGGCCAGACACCCTGCACCCGAACCCCGCAGGCTTACAGGAGAGCATTTCTGACGCCACCACCTGCCTTGTTGCCTCCAAGGAAACCGTCCAGGTTGCACAGTCAAATCTGACCAAGGACCGTGCTCTGAGGAAAAGCTTCGACATGGGGGGAGAAACTCTGTTGTCTGTCCACCCCATAGTGCCGAAGGACTTGGGCAAATCTTTGTCTGTTCAAAACCTGATCAGGTCGACTGAGGAACTGAATATACAGCTTTCAGGGAGTGAGTCAAGTGGCTCCAGAGGCAGCCAAGATTTTTATCCCAAATGGAGGGAATCCAAATTGTTCATAACTGATGAAGAGGTGGGTCCCGAAGAGACAGAGACAGACAATTTTGATGTCGCACAGCCTGCCAGGGAGGCTGCTTTTGCGTCGGACTCTCTAAGGACTGGAAGATCGCCATCATCTCAGAGCATTTGTAAGACAGGAGAAAGTACAGATGCCCTCAGCTTGCCTCATGTCAAACTGAAATAAGTTGTTTTCTTTCCAGACCTAGCAGTTCCTTTAGCCATACATATCATTGCATGAACTATTTTGAAAGCCCTTCTAAAAAGTTGAAATTGCAAGAATCAGGAAGAACATGAAAGGCAGTTTATAAGCCCGTAATCTTTTAATTGCATGAAAATGCATGTTTAGGGATGGCTGAAATTCCAAGGTGCATCAACATTAACTCATTCACTTAGTAATGTACCTTGAGTTAAAAGGCCTGAGAAACCAAACACAGCTAATGCTTGGGGTGTATGAAGACATCACAATGAGGTGGATTAGAAGATGGGATGCTGTATTTCAAAATTATGAGAGTAAAAAACACCTTCCAGTTTCAGGCATTTCTGCTTCGTGACTAAATATGAAATGCGTTTTCAAAATTAGGCCATAATGTATATTTAAACACAATGGCTATCAACAGCTGCTAACAAGTTATCAAGGAAAGCAGAATTTGGGAATAATAGAAACGGCTGCTTATTTCAAGATATATTTGCCAACCCATTCCTATCCAGTCATTTTATTATTAATGTAATTTGAATGTCCATTTGTGTGCTTTTGGTGATTCAGCGCCGTGACGAGCAATTTTGCACATCATTTCCATGTTGTTCTTTATGATAAGAATGTTCTTCAATTAGAAAATGTGCAAATAATGAAATTCAGGGCCAGTGGGGCAAATAGACGAATTTGACCAGTTGACATATTTGACTTTATAGAAACGTTTTCCCTGATGGCAGAATCAACTGTACAAGTGGTCAATTCCTACACAAGCATATGAGGAACCGATGGGTAGAACAGCCAGTGTGACTGGGCTGGTCTCTCTGCAATGGTGTCAGCCCCAGGCTTGCCGATTGTGCCCAAGGAAAGGGCACATGTGAGAAGCTCTTCTCGTTCAGCTGACATACTGGCAGGCCCCGGGGGAATGGGACATTTGAGTGGAACTGAGACAGGAAAGGCTTGAAAGGAATCCACAACACCACCAGGAAATAGGCAAAGTTAAAGAAAATGACTTCCCTCTCCAGGAGCACTGAGAGGGAGAGAAAGAAACCAAAAGAAAAGAAGTAGATTTTTTTAGAAAATGAGTATTGCTAGGGAATTCAACTACCTACACATCCCTTATTCTTATATATAAACAGAGAATTTTGCAAGGTATTTATTTTTTAATATGCCCTGAATGTCTTTTGCTATTATGTGTACATTTTGCATATGAAAGGCTAAAGTTCTTTTACTTTTTATACTGTAGTGAACATTTTCTATTCTCCCCAGAAACATTGTTCCAAATCTGAAATAACTGGTTCAGTTTCCTGACATCTACACAAGTGATTTACAATTAGAAGCCAGATAGCCCCGGTAGGGTGTGCAAATCAAAACACTTACTGATAGAACGTGGCAGCAGAAAGACCGAGGGAAACAAAATGAAAAACGTATTAATCAGAAAGGAAGCCTGCTGGCCGCTTGTCAGACACCAGTCTAGCTGTCTAGAGCATCAGAACTTCAACCTAAGTAGCGGCGTTCAAAAGGCAAAGAGACAAGAGGTAGCATGTCAATTCAGTGAAACCTTAGCCAGGGAAAGGACTCAAGAGGTTTTTGTTCTTGGCAGACATTAGTGCTGGCCCCAGAGATACTTCTCCAGCAGCTAGGCAAGAATGAGCAGGGATATCAAAGGAAGGAGGACTTCCTGAACTCCACCAGTCCTTCCCAACTTTCTCCCCAACAGGCTGGCTCCATCACTGACTCTCCCCTGCTTTTTTTCTTTGTTAACTGCTTATTGATTTCCTGACACTACTTTGCTTCTGACCTTCACCAGGCCTTAACCAGCCTCTATCCCCCAATAAACCAATTCACTCTACCTAAATGTGCTTCTCAGCCTTGTAAAATCCTTGTCCCTTCTGATCAACACAGACGTTGAAAGCTTCCTCTTCTCATCCCCCTTGGATTCCAGCACACTCCCCTGGAATGTAACATTCAGAACCTTCTCGGCTGCTGGAGACACACAGAAGATGGAGTCTAAATTTTATACTCTAGTTAAAAAGATTTTGTTAATTTTTTTTTTATTTTTTTTGAGACAGAGTCTCACTTTGGCGCCCCCAGTAGAGTGCCTGGCATCACAGCTCACAGCAACCTCAGAGTCTTGGTCTCAAGCAATTCTCTTGCCTCAGCCTCCCAAGTAGCTGGCACTACAGGCACCCACCCAGCTATTTTAAGAGACAGGGGTCTTGCTCTAGCTCAGTCTGGTCTTTTTTTTTTTTTTTTTTTTTTTTAGACAGAGCCTCAAGCTGTTGTCTTGGGTAGAGTGCTGTGCTGTCATAGCTCACAGCAACCTCCAACTCGGGCTCAAGCAATCCTCTTGCCTCAGTTTTTCTATTTTTAATAGAGACAGAGATCTCGCTTTTTTCTTAGGCTGGTCTTGAACCTGTGAGCTCAAGCTATCCACCCGCCTCGGCCTCCCAGAATGCTACAATTACAGGCAGGAGCCACTGCACTCAGCCATCGTTAATCTTTTAAAGCAATTGTTATCATTTTCCAAATGCAGGATGTTAGTAAATTATTAAATGAAACTTTCCATCTACCTATGTCTCCACTCAACCTGAAGTTGTGAGACACCTCCCAAGGATGTTGCCCACGTGAAGACACACACACCCGCCCACTGACCTGAAGCAGGCCTGCTGGGCACTCGGCTGGCTCTCTCCAACCATTAGCCAGGAAGGTGAGGGAGGCAGCAACTTTCAGGTAGCATTGATTCTTGGACATACTCTGTCCTGGGTCGAACCCCACTGGCAGCAGGAATTCTGAATGTATCGGGGACCCCTCCTAAGGCCTTGGTAGGCCTCAGACACAGTACACTTCCTCCAGCATTGCTAAAGACTGAAGATGCAGAAACAAAACCTGAACACATCACTGAGGTCTTAATCATAGAAAAATGTGATCAACCATGTTGTGAAAAACTTTTATACATCGAAGCCATGACCGTTCTATGTCTATCTTACTCTAGCACAAAACTGTTTGGATGTTAAAAGATAGTCGTATTGTGTGAAAACTGTAGGATTCTGTCTGTTGCGTCACTGTCTGTGGAAATGACAGGGGTCACCCATTTACACTTAGCAAAGTCCATTGGTCAGTCCCAAATGGTGTCTTGAAGCACAGTTCAGCGGAGCGCTGAGCGGCCCCGGCTTTCTCAGTTCAAGTTTGTCCGCCTCCTTCACCTGTGGGGTTGACCAAGCTACTGCTTAACTGCAAACAGCCCTTGTATGAGATTAACTAAAACATTTTGCTGTGTCTGATTTAAGTGTTTGCCTTTTGTTCAACTAAATTAATATCTGTAGATTGCAAGCTTCATTTTAAATAGGACATTTTATTGAGTTTTTAAGTCCTTATCTCCTGTTCTAAGGTGCCTTTCTAACCTCCCTAGACTCAGCATGGTTCAGAGAAAGTTCTCAATTTGCAGGTAAAACAAACCTAACAGAGAGGAGGAAATCAGGCACAAAGCAACTAATTCTCACGCCCATTTGCAAAACAAAACTGTAAGGTGATGAAACCTTTGAGACTAAACTGATGGGTCACTTCATTCGATCAGATTAAGGAAATATCGTAAATATTAACTTATCTCCCCACAAGCTGATATTTTTTGCCTTAAATGACATGGTAGTGTTTTGTGAGAGACATTTAATTTAATATAATTATGTGCATTTAAGTGAGCAGTTCAAAAAGTCATGTATGACAATGCGACTGTCTGTTTCCTGAAAACAAATAAATCAAGACCATCATTTCCATTTCAAGCTACCATTAAAATGTAATTTCCTTTGCTCTCTTTTACTGGGATTATTTGTTTTAAAGTAAAACATTAAAAAGATGTCTGTAAACAGCTAGTGTGACTATTTTTATCTGGTTCTGAACAGACTGATCCAATTTAAAAAAAATTGGCCGTGTACAGATTTGGGAATGAAATATAAAAATTATCTTTTTGCAGTGTTGCTGAGGAAGTCTTTGGCAGTTGGGGAAAGTGGGGGATCTGCATATGGTCTTAAAGGTACCATAAGAAACACTAATTGGATTTTGGTCATAATTCACATAACTACACATGTGAGTTTTGTGTTAACTGTAATAAAAGTGTTTGCTAAACAAGTGATGAAAAATGAGGACCAGGCTTGGCGCCTGTGGCTCAAGTGGCTAAGGCGCCAGCCACATACACCTAAGGTGGTGGGTTCGAATCCAGCTTGGGCCCGCCAAACAATGATGGCTGCAACCAAAAATATAGCTGGTCCTTGTGGCAGGCGCCTGTGGTCCCAGCTACTTGGGAGACTGAGGTAGGAGACTCACTTGAGCCCAGGAGTTGGAGGTTGCTGTGAGCTGTGATGTCATGGCACTCTACCCAGGGGGACAGCTTGAGGCTCTGTCTCAAAAAAAAAATGGGGACCAGGATGGTGCCCAAATGCTGCAGCCTCTGGCTACTCAGAACCTACTCAGCTTTGTCCTCCTAGGGCAGGGATTCTGCTCCAAAACAACCTTTTTGTCCGAGTCCCTGAAAGATCCCGTTCCAAGGCTGGGCACGCTGCTCCCACCTGCACGCCTAACACTTTGGGAAGGCCGAGGTGGGATCATCTGAGGTCAGAAGTTCAGACTAGCCTGAACAAGAGCAAGCCCTCATCTCTACAAAAACCTGGAAAAATTAGCCAGCCATGGTGGCATGTGCCTATACACTCAGCTACTTGGGAGGCTGAGACAGGAGGATTGCTTGAGCCGAGAGTTTGAGGATGACCTCACTGCACTCTAGGCCCAGGGACAGAGTGAGACCCTGTCTGGAAAAAAGAAAAATCCCATTCTTTCTGTTCCACTAACAGGTTTGCAGTAAGTGCTCAGGATTCATTACAGTGGAATTATTTTCTTTTCTTTTTATTTTTTTTTTTTTTTGAGACGGAGCCTCAAGCTATCCCCCTGGGTAGAGTGCCATAGCATCACAGCTCATAGCAACCTCCAACTCCTGGTCTCAAGCGAGTCTCCTGCCTCCTCCTCCCAAGTAGCTGGGACCACAGGCGCCCGCCACAACACCCGGCCTTTTTTGGTTGCAGTCGTCATTGTTGCTGGGGATTCGAACCCACCACCTCACCTTAGGTGTACGTGGCTGGCGCCTTAGCCAATTGAGCCACAGGCGCCAAGCCACAGTGGAATTATTTTCAAGAAGACTCAGAAAGTTAGAACTCTGGAATAAGGCTCGGCGCCTGTGGCTCAATCGGCTAAGGCACCAGCCACGTACACCTAAGGTGGCGGGTTCAAATCCCCAGCCCGGGCCCGCTAAACAACAATGACGGCTGCAACCAAAAAATGGCCGGGCGTTGTGGCGGGCGCCTGTGGTCCCAGCTACTTGGGAGGAGGAGGCAGGAGACTCGCTTGAGCCCAGGAGTTGGAGGTTGCTATGAGCTGTGATGCCATGGCACTCTACCCAGGGGGATAGTTTGAGGCTCCATCTCAAAAAAAAAAAAAAAAGAAAACTGAGAAAAAAACTGGCTTGCTGTTGTAAAATGGTAGTAATAATCAGTAAATATACTAACAACATGATATGGATTTATTAAAGCCAAACCTTAGCTGAAATTCTAGGAATATGAAAACATTAATAAAAAATTTGCTCAATAATAATATGAAGAACCAATTCAGTATGATTCCAAGATTAGCAAAAACAAAGAAAATTCACATGAGATAGATGTCAGTTAAAAAACTAACAGATCAAAATTGATGGAGCGAGCAGACTGGCCATTTTCCAGTCAGACCCCTCTTGCGGGAGCGCTCAATGTGCCAACACTGTCCACTGCAGCACGCCTGACTGTTTGCTGGCTGTACAACATCTAGGTTGACTCCAATTTTTGGCTATCACAAGTGAAGGTGCAATGAACATTTTAGTGCAGGTTCAGTGCAGACACAACTTTTCATTCCATGGGAGAAAGGCCCAGGAGTGTAACTGCTGGGTCACATGGTAGCTATATGCTTGATTTTTTAAGAATTAGCCAAATGCTTTTCCAGAATGGTTCTACCATGTTACATTCCCATCAGCACTTTATGAATAATTTAACTTCTCTGCATCTTTGCCAACACTGATACAGCCACTATGTTTTATACTAGTTCTGACAGATGGGCAGTGTTATCTTGTTGTGGTTTTAATTTTCATTTCCCTATTAGATAAAGGCATGGAACATCTACCTCTTCCTAGGCTTAGGTGTCATTGATCTCTTCGGAGCAGTGTCTCTATCTCTGCCCCATTTTCTAGCTGCATTTGTCTCTTTTCCCCACTGAGTTTTGAGAGTTCCCAGTTCTTTGTCAGATATGTTATTAGCACATTCTCCTACTCCATAGCTTCTCTTTCACCTTTTCAACAGTCTTTTGCAAAACAAAAATCTCTAGTTTTGATGAGGTTTAATTTATCAGTATTTTCCCTTTTATGGATCCTTGTTTTTGGTATTAAATAAGGACCTTTTGCTTAGGCCTAGATCCCCAAGATTTACTCTTGTGATTTTTTTCTGTAAGTTTATAATTGAGTCTAATCCATTTTGAGTAATGTGAAGCAAAGTGTAACTTGAGGTTTTTTTTTTGCCTAAGGATATCCACCTGCTCCAGCGTAATTACTGAAAAGGCTGTCCTGCCTCCACTGAAGTAATTTTAAATTTCTGTCGAAAGTCATTTGAGCTTATTAAAATATACCTGTTTTAGGAATACAAATACATTAAAGTTTCTGTACCTCCTTCTTAGTTATTGCTCTGATTTCTTACCTTTGTAGTAAGTACTGTCTTCCATATATCGGGACAATCCAAAGTCTCCTAATTTGACACAATCATTTGAGGAAACCAGAACATTCCGAGCAGCAATGTCCCTAATAAAGAAGAATTAGGACCAATAAATCTTAGCACACGAAAAACAAACCCACAAACTCATCTAACTCATATAATGACATACTGACAGATTCTTTGAAAGGCAGTTTGTATACAATGACTTATTATATGTTTTATGCCTATATAAATTTAGTTTATGGATATTCCTTCTGGCAGATATTTACTCATCAATATGATTATTAATTTGATTGGTGGTGACACATATTCTCAAATAAGGACATCCCTTATTAGTTTTCATAAGCTGGTATCACCCACTGCATTAACTGACAACACACAACTGGAGTCTGTAATCTTATAATCACTGAAGAGACCTCATTAAATAAAAGCTATCTTCTGAAAACTTGTAAATGATTTTGCTGATACAATTTTTGTTTTCTTTAACACCTGATAACAAAACACTAACTCTAATATAATATGTGGCAAATCAGCTGTGAGGGCTTTCATGTGTGCCCAAGAATTAGGGTCATAGACAGAAATTCCACAGAATGCCGTAGTCATTCTTAAGACTGTGATATCCTGGAAAGTCCTTTGTTAGGGATTCTTTCCACCTGTACACGGCTCCAGTGCCAACTAAAGGCTCAATATTATACATGTAAAAAATAAATGACCGGAAATTATCACAACATGATTCAAACGCCCCATTGGGAAAATCCTTTAACTATGTGTATTAACATGCAATGGCAGTTAATCGCATAAAACATAGTACATCATGATTTTCTAGTAACCCTGTACAAAAGATTCCAATGGTACAAGAGGGTCAATGGGATCTCATAAACAACTCTTCCTTTCCTGTTTCTCAACTACCTTTGCTCAGGAGGCAACTTAATAGCTTTATGATTATATCTTACCTGTGCACAAATCTTTTGCTCTCTAGATATGCAAGGGCTGTACTAAGCTGATAGGCATACAGAATCAAAGATGCCAGGTCCAAACTGTATTTCCTTACTTGCAAAAACGACCTCAGCTTTTGGAACAATGGTCAAGATAAAAAGAAAAAGAATTAGTAATAGAGAATAGAAATCAGTAACAACAAAGATACATCAACAACAATCCTTAACATTTCCAAATACATTTCATTTTATTTTATTTTATTTTATTTTTTGAGATGGAGCCTCAAGCTATCCCCCTGGGTAGAGTGCCATGGCATCATAGCTCATAGCAACCTCCAACCCCTGGGTTCAAGCGAGTCTCCTGCCTCAGCCTCCCAAGCAGCTGGGACCACAGGCGCCCACCACAACACCCGGCCATTTTTTTTGGTTGCAGCCATCATTGTTGTTTGGCGTGCCCGGGCTGGGGATTCGAACCCGCCACCTTGGGTGTATGTGGCTGGCGCCTTAGCCGATTGAGCCACAGGCGCCGAGCCTGACTTTGTTTTTAAAGACAAGAGTCTCTACTGGGCGCCTGTGGCTCAATCGGCTACGGCGCCAGCCACATACACCTAAGGTGGCGAGTTCGAATCCAGCCCAGGCCCGCCAAACAACAATGACAGCTGCAACCAAAAAATGGCCAGGCGTTGTGGCAGGCGCCTCTGATCCCAGCTACTTGGGAGGCTGAGGCAGAAGACTCGCTTGAGCCCAGGAGTCGGAGGTTGCTGTGAGCTGTGATGCCAAAGCTCTCTACCCATGGCGATAGCTTGAGGCTCTGTCTCAAAAAAAAAAGGCAAGAGTCTCACTCTGTTGCCAGGGCCACCTCAACCTCCTGAGCACCTGGAACTAAAAATGCCTCTCCACCACCACACCCAGCTAATTTGGGGGAAGAAGATGAGGTCTAGCTATGTTGCTTCGGCTTGTCTCAAACTCCTGACATCCAGCGGACCCCCTCCCCCTTACACCTCTCAAAGAGGAGTGCTTTTAAAATTCATCCCAGTACTCTGGGAGGCTGAGGTGGGAAGATTCCTTAAAGTCAGGAGTTTGAGGCTCGGTGCCTGTGGCTCAAGCGGCTAAAGCACCAGCCACATACACCTATGGTGGCGGGTTCGAATCCCCAGCCCGGGCCCACCAAACAACAATGATGGCTGCAACCAAAAAATGGCCGGGCGTTGTGGTGGGCGCCTGTGGTCCCAGCTACTTGGGAGGCGGAGGCAGAAGACTCTCTTGAGCCCAGGAGTTGGAGGTTGCTATGAGCTGTGATGC
>CAUYQV010071256.1:0-11084 GCA_963574575.1 Galagoides demidoff | reverse complement strand
CCTGGCTGGGGCCTGCTAAACAACAATGATAACTGCAACAACAATAACAAAAAATAGCTAGGTGTTGTGGCAGGCACCTGTAGTCCCAGCTACTTGGAAGGCTGAGGCAAGAGAATTGCTTAAGCCCAAGAGTTTGAGGTTGCTGAGAGGTATGACACCATGGCACTGTATAGAGGGCAACATAGACTCTGTCTGGAAAAAACAAAAACAAAAACAAAAATAAAAAAAGTTAGTTTAAGATTGCAGTGAGCTATGATGACTGTAACTCTAGCCAGGGCGACAGGGTGAAACTGTGTCTAAATGCTTTAGAATTCTGGAGAATGAGCTCACTCTGAATTATTTACATATTGATATGTTTAAAAGTAGTATAAATCTTACCTTTGGTATATTGGACACTATTTCATAGGTTACACCACAGGAATAAAATATATTTTTCAATGATATTCTCCTCTTCAAACTCTGTGTGAAACTCTGGTTAAAAAAAAAAGTCGGATTAAGCTACATGATAAATGTAAAGTTTATGTTACAACTTTACAAACTGTAAAAGCATTATAAATTACTATGTTTTTGATACACATGATACTCAGCAAAACAGAAAAAAACTGAAGCCAAGAATCCTTGTCTCCAGCCCCAAGGGGCACTGATGTCCAGCTGTATTCAGGAGTCAGCCTACAGAATGTGCCTGGCATTCAGGGTTTCTGTGGCTGCTTCCCTCCTGTCTGCCACCTTCCTTTGATCTCTCCAGGGTCTAATCAGTCTTTCCCTACTCAGAAGAACACTGGAGAGGCTCCGTTTTACTGGCAGACCCTCTGAGATGAGGTCTGGCAAAGTAGTAAGGATAGGGATTTACTTGGAGTCTGCATTTTGTCCTGGTCCTGTCACTGGCCTGTTGGAGCTGGCTAATCTCTCAGTCTCAGGTTTTCTACTTTCCAAACAGTCCTAGCTGCCTCCTGCCATTGGGCTTGTGGGTCTCCAACCAGCCAAAGTGGAAGAGTCCTTCAGTGGACATTCACCTCTTCTATCCTCACGCCTCCTCTGTTATCCTCATGCCCCTATCTTGCATAAATGAGGATCAGACCGTAACTTGGCCAGTCTGCTCATATTCTGCATATCCACTGCATTAGCATCACAAACTATCACTCTGTGATAGGCAGAAGGAGAAAACATCAAGGTCATAGCCACAAAGACAGAATCAGGCACAGTTACTACCTGTTTGTTGTAAATATTGGCCGCGATCCGTTTTCGTAATACTAACTCCATCGCAGCTGGGTGACTGAGCTGGACTGTGGTTTTCACAATCAGGTAAATTCTTTCATTCTGTGGTGTGACCCTATTCAAGTGAACAGAGTCATGTACGGAGGAGTCCCAGGAGGCTGTGGCGGAAACCTGGGAATGAGGAAACAATGGGGAGAGGGAAACAAGACACAACTCAGGCTTAGCATTTTACACAACACTCCAGAAAAAGAAAATAAATCCAACTTAGTGTAATCAAACAGATTTCTTTCCTCACCTTTTTTGAATGGACAACACAAAAGTTCTATCTATTTTTTTTTTTTTAATTCCCCAGTCTTCTTCCCCAAAGCAAACCACAGGAGTTTAACAAGAAGACAGGCCCACCAGGTTTGTGCACTAATCTGAAGCCCTTTAAGAGACCTTTGGAGGTTAATTACCTCATCGTCACTGTGCTTTATGATAGGCAGGTAGAAAAACTGGCTGCCATGCTCCTTGGGTAGGATGGAGTTCACACCCGACGCATGGGGGCCAATAAGCTGCTCATTGGCACTGAGGTCATCCGCTTAAACAGGTCCAGGGCACAGAAAAAAAGAAAAGTGGGGAGAAAGTCAGTTTTTAAACAAACATGAAAATTTTTTTTTTTTTTTTTGCGACAGAGGCTCAAGCTATTGCTCTGGGTAGAGTGCCGTGGCATCACAGCTCACAGCAACCTCCAGCTCCTAGGCTTAAGTGATTCTCTTGCCTCAGCTTCCCTATTTTTTGGTTGTAGTTGTCACTGTAGTTGGCAGACTGGGCTGGATTTGAACCCACCAGCTCTGGGGTATGTGGCTGGCACCTTAGCTGCTTGAGCTACAGGCACCAAGCTCAAACATACCCCATTACATTTTATTTTTTATTTATTTATTTTTTATTTTTTGAGACGGAGCCTCAAGCTATCCCCCTGGGTAGAGTGCTATGGCATCACAGCTCACAGCAACCTCCTACTCCTGGGCTCAAGCGAGTCTCCTGCCTCCGCCTCCCAAGTAGCTGGGACCACAGGCGCCCACCACAACGCCTGGCCATTTTTTGGTTGCAGCCATCATTGTTGTTTGGCAGGTCTAGGCTGGGAATTCGAACCCGCCACCTTGGGTGTACGTGGCTGGTGCCTTAGCCGATTGAGCCACAGGCGGCCGAGCCACATGAAACATTTTAAAACGTGCTTTGTACAGATGAAGAGTTACAATATAATACACTTCCATTTTTTCTTTCATTCCTTATCCTGCAAATGAAACAGAGACTTTCAGAGTCATAACACCTTTTATTCTTTAAAAGTACAACGATGGGGCCAGGCCCTGGCTCACACCTGTAATCCCAGCACTCTGTGAGGCCACGACAGGAGGATCACTTAAGCTCAGGAGTTTGAGAACAGCCTGAACAAGAGCAAAACCCCATCTCCACTAAAATAGAAAAATTAGCTGGGTATCATGCTGGATGCCTGGGTCCCAGCTCTTTGGGAGGCTGAGGCAGAAGGATCACCTGAACCCATGAGTTTGAGGTTGCTGTGAACTAAGCTGATGCTATGGCACTCTAGACTCGGCAACAAAGTGAGACTATCTCAAAAAATCAAATGGGGTGGCACCTGTGGCTCAAGGAGTAGGGCGCTAGCCCCATATGCCAGAGGTGGCTGATTTAAACCTGGCCCCAGCTTAAAAAAAAATCAAATGAACAAAAAATATAACTAAGGAAGTAAAAAATTCGCCTTGTGAAGCTCCTATAAGATAGAATGAATATATTCTATGGGCAAAGCTCCTATAAGATAGAATGAATATATTCTATATGTAGTCTTTTAAGAACAAATCTTTTCACTAAACACACCTTGGAATCTTGTGCTTTCTGATACTGACTATTCCTGTAACTTGCTGTTAGGTTTTTGTCCTACTTACATAATTGACACTGAATTAGAGATTTTTGCAGTCAAATTATCAATTTAGAATCAAAGTCCTAAGCACTTGGGAGAAATATAAAGATCATCTTCCTATGCTCTGTCCAAATCTGACTCCTCCTAAATCTGCCAGTGGTCATCCAGTCTTTGCTTCTATACCTCCAACAGCTAGGCTTTCAAAGAATTCTTCCTGTGAAGGAGACAAAGCCAGTCTCCCTGTGTCTGCCATTCATCCATTACCCATCTTCACTCTAGGTCAGAGGTTTTCAGGTCGTGCTTAGAGGAGTCCTAGGACCCCTGCTAAAGGACCTGCCAGACTTACTGACTCTGCTGTTATTTTCTACACTTTAATATTTCTTTTGGAAAAGAATTTTGCTGTAAAAACACACATCGTTTTAACTGCCATACTAAAGAACACCCCTTAATGCAGGGTGAAACTAGTGCACGAGTCAGAAATGCAGACCCCTAGGTCCCTACCAAGTCTAGAGAGTCAGAATCTCCAGGGACGGTAACTTCCCCAGGTATTTTCTATGTCTACGTTTTTCCACTGTTTAATGCCCCTGTAGGTAGTTCTCAATCTCTCTGAATACACTCTTCCAGCAGTTTCACATACCAGGTTTATATGGATTTGGAGGGGCCAAAAATGTCCCCTAAATGTGGCGTATGAATGATTAGAAAAGTGACTTCAAAATGATGTGGGTCTGAACAGATTAATAAATGAATTACATGTGATAACCTCTGGAACTTTGTCTACTTACCATTCAAATCGAGGAAGAGAACTGGTATGTGAGTTTCCATTCCAGGAGGAGGGATCCTAAATTTAAGAACAGAATTTAATCATAATAAAATACGTATTTTACAGATATCTTGTTAGATAAGAAGATGCTGCAGAGCCGTGGAAGCAGAGGAGAACCACTGTGGAGATGCAGGTTCTATTAATGGGAGATTTTCACATTTCTAGACTTCTCTATTAACATAAGTCATGGGAATTACATATAGAAGAACTACCAGTTATATAAATTACATGTAATTAATTGACACAAAGATTATTTGAAGCCTGTGTAGAAATAACCAGTGATAGGAGAAGGGAAGGAGGATATTATTAGCGTAGTTACGGAGCAGGATCAGAGCCTAGAAGAAGTAAACAACAGGGCCAATATTCTAAAAGCTCAAAGGAGAGAATGAATGATGCGTGAGAGGAGGTGGGTTGTATGCAGGAGAAACCGAGCCGCAGCATCTTATCAACAATTGGCTCAGCTGCATCATGATCACTTCAGAGACCTCCTAGAACAGCAGTTCTCAACCTGTGGCTCCAGACCCCTTTGGGGGTCAAATGACAGGGGTTGCCTAAGACCATCCTGCATGTCAAATATTTACATTATGATTCATAAAAGTAGCAAAATTACAGTTATGAAGTAGCAACAAAAATAATTTTATGGTTGGGGGTCGCCACAACATGAGGAACTGGGGCGGTGCCTGTGGCTCAAGGAGTAGGGTGCCAGTCCCATATACGGGAGGTCATGGGTTCAAACCCAGCCCCAGCCAAAAAAAACTGCAAAGAAAAAAAATGAGGAACTGTATTAAAGGGTCATGGCATTAGGAAGGTCAAGAATCACTATCCTAGAACAAAGAGTTCCTTGAAAAATGCAAGTTCTTATTAAAGAAAAAAGAAAAAAAGAGTCCTGGACCCATCCTTTTTCTGAATTAGAATATCTGGGGATGAGACCTGGGACTGACGTGTTATAAACATTCTAGACATGAAATCTGAAAACACCTCAAATGAGAGAGACTGAGAAAAGAAAAAGAACTATCCAGAAACAGCTTTGGGGAACAGAACAAGACTGGGAATTTGTTGGCTGTCCATAAGAAGTGGTCAGCATGTGACCTACAGGATTCTAGCACAGTAGCTGAATCTTTAGGGAGAGATACCAGGTAACAAATTACATGCCTGTGAATTCAGGATTTTTTCAGTTTTATAAAACAAAACGTGAAATTGATTACATTTCCACTGATCATTAGAGAAAAATAGTATCACCAATGTTTCAATGTCTGTTCAAAAAAGACTATGTGGGCATGCACATTTTGTGGTCAAAAGGAAATCTGATTTATCTTAAATGCCCAGGACATATTCTTGTGGTAAGGATGAGAATGAGATTAAGGAGCAGCAGTAGCAGCCACAGTTTAATGAATGGGCATGGAAGGTATTTGACATACCTTACAATATATAAGATTATATTATAATGCACATGGCACTTCACATACATAATCTGTAATTCTCACAATAGCACCAAAACCATAGCTCCATAACAGATTAGGAATAAAGCCTCAGATAAGCTGAGGAAATATACTTAACTGAAGCTGGAAACTAAATCCAGATCTATCTGATGCCAGACCCTAGATACCACACTGTCTCTCCTCAGCACGCCTAGAATTGACTGATCCATCCACTGATGATTAGGTATGGCGTGCTCACCCCATGTTAGTTACCAAACTAAGCAGGTACTAGGGCAAAGAAGCTATATTTTCTGTGCTCCTCAAGTACACTCGGAAACATCCTTCTTTCCATCCAAAAAATATTTTTTAGTGATCAGGGAATAATGCCCAAGTTGTGAATGCAGAGAACTAGAGGAACGATGTGCTGTCTGATTCCTGTAATCCTGCTTTCTGGCTTCCAGTGGGAGGAAGCTGACTGCAGTGGGGAAGGAAGAACTAGAGATAGGCAACCCTTCCCTGGGCAGCTCATTTGGTTGGTATTTACTGTGATAGTCTGGGAAAGTCACTTGCTCTTGCCACCAGGCCTGCACAGAGGGAAGCACAGCCTTACCAGTCAGCAGGGGCCCCGGGGATCCCGCTGCCCGGGGCCGGCACCAGCACTGCGTTCCTCTCCTCCGTCAGCCCCACCCATTGCTCCACCAGCCGGGCTTCTCGCTCCACGTCATCCTCCGTCTTCTCTGCAGAACAAAATAGGAGACCAGTGCCAAGAAGAGAGACAGTAAATTTCTGAATTTAAAATAAACAGATTCTCACTCAATGATATCCGTGAGTGGCTTAAACATCTACTAAGTTCCAAAAAAAGGACGTGAGGCTTTGAAGTTCAAGCGAGAGCATCCATGGAACCTAGAAGGATCTGTGACACCAGTTTAAGGTACCATAAGCCAGGAACAGGAGAAAGAGAATTTAGAACAACAGGCAGACATCTGAGGTTATTTTGCAGGTTCTATAATTTGCAGAAGTTACTCAATAGATGATTCTTAGTTTCCTAATCTGCCAAACAGCCATCACGTAAGTCATGTCTACTACACGTACTTGTTGGCAGGAAATGAAATAATGGATGTGCCACAACCTTCTAAAACTATCTGCCATGTGAGAACAAGGATTAAAAATGCCATACAGCTCACCCTGTGAAACTAACTTTATTTTCCTTCACGCATATTATGAAAGGTAGTTTACTTTGTATACATTATTTTGAAATCCTCTTGCCCATAACTCAATTCTGGAGCCCCCTGGGTGTAGTCAAAGTGAGTTCTCAGCAGCAGGCTGAGCACGAACACAGATCAGCACCACACACTGAGCCAAGATCTCTTCCTGAGGGAGAATTTCTGCTCGCTTCTACATGAAAGGGATTAACATTTATGATGTGTTCTTTGGTACAGAACCAACTACAATGAGTGGACCATGAAGTCCTGATGAGAGACTAAGGATTTTAAGTGCCTATTTCTACTCTAGAATCCAAGTGGCCATTGGCAGCATAAGCAAACCCACACTTGGGGCTGGCTGGCAGTGAGCACGAGAGTGCACAGTTACGGCTCAATAGTGGCTGGCAGCTGACCTGCCCAGTGGGGTAGTTCCAGAAGTGACCATTCAGCTGCTCTAAGTTCTTTTTTTTTTTTTTTGAGACGGAGCCTCAAGCTATCCCCTGGGTAGAGTGCCATGGCATCACAGCTCATAGCAACCTCCAACTCCTGGGCTCAAGTGGGTCTCCTGCCTCAGCCTCCCAAGTAGCTGGGACCACAGGCACCCGCCACAACGCCCGGCCATTTTTTGGTTGCAGCCGTCATTGTTGTTTGGCGGGCCCGGGCTGGGGATACGAACCCGCCACCTTAGGTGTACGTGGCTGGCGCCTTAGCCGATTGAGCCACAGGCGCTGAGCCTGCTCTAAATTCTACGTCCTGGTCCCTAAGTACCTCTGATCAATACTGATCCCATCTGCATTTATGAAAACAAAATCAGAGCTTGACATTTCATGTCACAGTTTTATAACACAATCCAAGAGTTTTATGAAAACTGAACTATTTTCACATTTGGAGGCTGCTTCTTCTTTTTTTTTTTTTTGAGACAGAGCCTCAAGCTATTCCCCTGGGTAGAGTGCCGTAGTATCACAGCTCACAGCAATCTCCAACTCCTGGGCTCAAGCGAGTCTCCTGCCTCAGCGTCCCAAGTAGCTGGGACCACCGGCGCTGGCCACAACACCTGGCTATTTTTTGGTTGCAGCTGTCATTGTTGTTTGGCGGGCCTGGGCAGCCATCATTGTTGTTTGGCGGGCCTGGGCTGGGGATTCGAACCCGCCACCTTAGGTGTACGTGGCTGGCGCCTTAGCCACTTGAGCCATAGGCGCCAAGCCTGGAGGCTTCTTAAATAAAAAATGTATAATATGTCTGTAATTGTTACAAGTTCAAAAAACTAAGATCCTACTGTCCAACCAGGAGAAGAAAGCAACCTATCACCACCGTGTAGAATTAAAAATGCTACCCCCGAAAAAGAGTTTAATCTCACATACCTTTTTTATTATTGACTTTTTTAATCTGTTCATCCAAGTATTCTCGTCGTTTAATGAGTGCATCTGACCACCTCTCTCTTACGCAATTTAAGTCTTCTTCCTGAGGTCAAGGGGGACAAATATTTTCCTGAAGGGCGCATAAACAACTACTTCTTTCTTCATTTTAAAAAAAAATCATGTTTAAATTGATTAGGAAACTTTTCATTAGGAAAGGCCATAGAACATTACTGTGCAATTAATATGCAAGGAGTCAAGAGGACTCCAGGAACACTGTATGCTGATCAAGGATGCCACTACCCAGAAATCAGAGCCCCAGGATCTCAAAAAGGATAATTAAACTTAAAAGCAAGACATGCTTAAATTATACCAGCTGTTGGATGATTTTTACTGCACTGTGTAGTGTGTGTCTATGCCTGTGTTACCTAAATTACGGCTATTCACTGCAGGATTTGTGATTCTAAACAGAAGGATACCATGAACAGAGCCCAAACCATGTAAAAACAAATGAAATGGAAAATGACAGGGATTTTCATAGTTCAATGGCCTGATAACATATATTTCCTGAAATGCAAAGAACGAGTCAGCAGAGAACTTTTCAAACTTGCCACAGATTTTACTTCTAATCACCACCACCACCATGAGGGTATGAGAAAATCTCCCATGCAAAAACCCCACATGCAGTCAGCCATGCTTTAGGAAATCCCAGAAGCAGCCCTTGAACTTCACTGTGAACAATGTGGCAGGAAGCGCACAAACAGCCCCAAGACGTTAGTCAATGGCATTGCTGAGATCCAAGGGACACTGATATTTCCCCTAAAGGTTGTTTGTGTTTCCATGTTTTTTTCTTGGTAAAATTATGATTCGGGAAAGAAAATCCATTAATTCTATTCAAATGTTCTTTGACTTGGCTGATTCTAGCCTGAGCTTTAACACATTATACTAAGAGTAGGCACCTATGGACCTGTAAAGCTCTAGCTACAATGTACTCACATTTTAAATAGAGGAAGACACCCTAAGAAGACATCCTTTGAAAACTTGGAAAATCAGCACAAGACTGGGAACCAAACAGAAACCTTCACCTCAGTCTGCTGCTTTGACCATGACTATATGGTAGTCACTCCATGAGACCAGGCCCATCAGTGCTGATGTGGTAAAATTGCACATTTGCACATACTTTGAAAGCTGGCTAAACAGAACCAAACCAAGTCATGTGCATGCAATGTCTTCAATTTTCTTATCTAGTAACAGTCTTTTAAGGTAAGATGGCATGTTACGCGACACCAGTCTCTTGGATGTGAGGGGCAAAGCGCAGTTTAGCATGGGAAAGATAAAGTCTATCCCCTAAAAGATAATGGAAGGATAACTGTGCACTTTTTAAGATCACCAATTTTTAATACATTGACAATAATCTTGTTTAGCAATAAGCTAGTAATTCAAGATGGCATAGCAAAGAGGCAGTATCTGGTTGCGAATGATGAATTGACGTGGAAATCTAGAGAAACAGGATTGTATCTGATTGCATATAAAGCAAATCAAAAGCGAGTGAAAACTGCATATGGTTGCTCTAGGGTCTTCCTTCCTCCTCCCTGGCCTCTGCTTTGCGAATGCTGGCCATTAGCAGCAGCTGTGCCCCATGCCACAGGATCGACAGCAGTAGCAATACCTGATAACTATCCATATCATCACCATCCTCATCATCTCTCTGGTAGGAAAAAAATAAACACAAAGGACATGCATTTTGTTTCTCAAACAACACACTGGGAAAATAATTCTTTAAGCTTAAGACAACATTACAATAGACAGCTCACATAGCATCAGCACAACAAAACATTTAATTAAAGCTCAAAAAGATTTAATGGATTTAATTCACTAGTTTAAAGTTTTGTTTTTTTTTTTGGCAGGGGCTGGGTTTGAACCTGCCACCTCTGGCATATGGAGCTGGCGCCCTACCCTTTTGAGCAGGTGTCCTCAAACTACAGCTGAGGGCCACATGCAGTCTACCTAGGATTTATCCAGGCCCGCTGGGTGTCTTTGCTGCTATTGCCTGTCCTGCTTAGCAGCTGACTCATCCCGGGGCCCGAAGTCCAGCCCTCCAAAGGTCTGAGGGACAGTGAACTGGCCCCATTTAAAAAGTTTGAGGGCTCGGCGCCTGTGGCTCAAGTGGCTAAGGCGCCAGCCACGTACACCCAAGGTGGTGGGTTTGAATCCAGCCTGGGCCCGCCAAACAACAATGACAGCTGCAACCAAAAAACAGCCAGGCGTTGTGGCGGGCACCTGTGGTCCCAGCTACTTGGGAGGCTAAGGCAGGAGACTCAGTTGAGCCCAGGAGTGGGAGGTTGCTGTGAGCTGAGATGCCATGGCACTCTACCCAGGGGGGCAGCTTGAGGCTCCTGTCTCAAAAAAAAAAAAGTTTGAGGACCCCTGCTTTTGAGCCACAGGTGCTGCCCCCCTCCTTTTTTTTTTAAATAAAGAAAGTAGTCATTTAAAAATGAGAACTATCTTAGATGGAGATAGGAAGTAACATCACTGGGCCAGGACAAACTCCATTGTTATGCAAATAAACCGCTGATAGACCTTTAGTCTCCAACCTCAGCTGCCTTCCCCGCAAACCACCACTCTCAGGGATGAAGTCATGGCAGTGGGAACCTGGGCAGCCTAGGGGCTTACTGTACATACCAGGCCCTGTACGTTATTGCAATAAAAGCACAGTGTGCTGTTTTGAACGTACGGATCTCTCAGGGACCATAACAATCACTTGAGAAAATCGCAACTGTCCCAAACACATGGTGACACTTTACAATAATTATATAAAGTGACAATTTTGGCAAAAACATTTGGCAAAACAAAGTCAGCATATGAAAACAAAAGGGTTTTTGTTGAGGCAATTTTCCTTAGAAATAAGAATCTAAAAAACCTCGATTTAGGTTTGTGACTAAATTTTTTTTAGTCATAGAAAAGACATGAATCTCCTTTTTAAAAAAGTGCCATAGGCTCGGCGCCTGTGGCTCAATTGGGTAAGGCGCCAACCACGTACACCTAAGGTGGCGGGTTCGAATCCCCAGCCCGGGCCCGCCAAACAACAATGATGGCTGCAACCAAAAAATGGCCGGGCGTTGTGGCGGGCGCCTGTGGTCCCAGCTACTTGGGAGACCG
>CAUYQV010071254.1:0-14420 GCA_963574575.1 Galagoides demidoff | reverse complement strand
CAGCAGTGTAGGAGTGTTCCCTTTTCTCCACATCCACGCCAGCATCTTTGGTTTTGGGATTTTGTGATATGGGCTAATCTCACTGGGGTTAGATGATATCTCAAAGTAGTTTTGATTTGCATTTCTCTGATGATTAAGGATTGTGAGCATTTTTTCATATATCTGTAGGCTGTGCGCCAATCTTCTTCAGAGAAATTTCTCTTCAAGTCCCTTGCTCACCCAGAGATGGGATCACTTGTTTTCTTCTTCCTAATACATTTAAGTTCTCTATGGATTCTTGTTATTAAACCTTTGTCGGAGACATAACCTGCGAAAATCTTTTCCCATTCGGATGGCTGTCTGCTTACCTTACTTACTGTGTTTTTGGCTATGCAGAAGCTCTTTAGTTTGAATGATCCTAATTCTAGTGTGTTCATTGTCTCTTTCCTGTTGAAACCCTGGCTGATGGAGACTCTTCGAAAAATTGTCATTTCTTACATTAATAACACAATTCTAACTCTGAGAGGACTAGAGAGGATAGATGACAGGTGATACCTTTTCACATTTCAGTGTCTACGACCTGGATTTTACAATCCCTGATTTCTCACAATCTTACCTTGTGATCCTGAACAGTTAAGCATTTGTAGATGCCGGGGAAGAGAGATTGGCATTGCATTTTCCAATTTGAAATCAAGTTTTTCCCCACATTATTTCTGTATCACGTAATTGAAGTACTTCTAGAACACTTAAAAAATCTTCTTCCCTCCCACTCTGGCTTGTTAACAGAGAGCTGGCTAACAAGGGGTCTTATTAGTGGGACACACAGATTTCTGGTGGACTAAATATAGCTCCCCTCCACGTGGCAAGTGAGTCTGCGAGAAGATTAAGTTAATATTTAACTTAAGAGATCAATTCCCCTTACCTGTTTAATAAACTGAGCTGTGGCAGAATTGCACAACCTGGATTTCACTGGCAGATAGTGAAGTTATTAAGGGCAAGGACTCTAGCTGGTATTAGTACTCTTAATATCTCACTGGTGTCTGACAAATAGGGATGCCCAATTGTTGCCTGTTGAATGATGGTATAGACTCTTAGGGCCTGGGGAAGTTGGCAGGCCCTCCATTCATTTCCCTGCCTCTACAACGCTTGCAACAAAGCAGAAATGCTCTCCAGTGTGAGTGAGGATGGCCTTCCAAAGTTTATTCTTAGGTACTTTAAAATCCTTTTTATAACTGAATGTTCTATAGTTGTAAGTTAAGCAAATTTTATTGGACATAAATAAAAATGAATGAAAAGACCCTTATAATAACACTTTTTATATTTGAAGGCATTCCAACCTTCCCTGGATTCTTTTTTTTTCTTTTCTTTCTGGAAGAAATTATCCTACTTTCTTAAATGTTTTGCAGGACTCAAACCCAATAAAATGTAATGAAATTGGCTAAAGACATTTGAATTTATACTGTACCTGGTTTAAAGACAATGTTTCCTAGAATTATTTTGTCTCATATTTTAGCATGTTTAGGAATGAAAATGATTTAGAAGCTAGCCACTGACGGTGGGTTGCCTTCTTGAAGGAACCTCATTTCCCTTTAGTGGAGATGGAGATGGTAAGAAAGGAATTCATTGAGATAAATCTTTTAATCCAGCCCAGGATTATGGGTTTTAGAAAGTAATCCAGAGATTTGGTGGCATCAAACAATGCATGCAGGCAAAGGGATTGCAGTCTCCAATCATAGGCTGGTTCACTCAATTTCCCACAAAGGGCAAAAGAGTTAGGCCCAGAAAGAATGAAGTGTGCCTTTTTCTGCAAATGTGTATGAGCCAATCCTTGGAGAAAACGGGGATAGGAAAGAGCATAGGAAAATTAGGTAAGGTTTCCCTCTTAATCAACTGAGATGAATCAGGGGCTCTGAGCAGTCCTCAGAGGTTGCTGAGGGAAGGGATAAAGAAGGTGTACATACTAATATTCTGGCCTCTGGTTGAGTCAAGAGCTTGACTTAGTGGTGTGGCAAATATCAGTTTCAAGCAAGCAGGGTTGGTCTTAGTGGTAGAGCCATAGGCCTTAGGACAAGATTCTGTCTCAAATGACCCCAGAACTCCACTCACCCACTGCATAGGCCTTACACTGAAAGACACGTGGAATTGTGGCTTGAGTCTACATTAAAGTGGAAAGTAACTTGTTTTATTAATAACAGGCTGTAGATTTACATCTTTCTTTCTTTCTTTCTTTCTTTCTTTCTTTCTTTCTTTCTTTCTTTCTTTCTTTCTTTCTTTCTTTCTTTCTTTCTTTTTTTTTTTGATAGACCCCTGGGTAGAAGCTCTAAGGATCTAGTTGGAACTGAGGCTTTTGCTAGCAAAAGGAGAGAATTTTTTCAAGGACAGAGGCACGCGTAAACAGGGGAACTGGAGAGAATGAAAAAGGAGAGGAAGGAGAAGGGGAAAAGAGAAGAGCTAGCAAAATAGGATAAATTGAGAGGCCTAGATGTACAAAGCTGGGGCTGTCAGCATGTACAGATTATGTGTGAGCCAAACTGCACATCTAAGGAGCACCAATCACGTCACAGGTATGAATATTTGCACTTGAATATTTATTATGACGCTTATCCACCAGATGTCAGCAAAGTGTCTCATTCTAACAAGATACGTATATTAAAGACAGTTTCCAACAGATGAAAATGTCTTGAGGAAGGGTGCTTTAAAAAAAATTGCACAAAGGAACAGTAGGTGCTAGCAGAGCTCTGGTTTTTGGCCTTCTTCCACTTACTATTAAAATATCTTCCTGTTATGCTTTTTAAACAAAAAGAAGAGAAATTAAAAATAAAAGAAAAGAGAGAAGGAAGGAACAAGAAAAGCAGAAAACATTGATAAGTTTTCTACTCCGTTTGAGCCATCATACTTCAAATCTGCCATGAAACAATGGAACCAAATTGAGCCCAACTTCTGTTGCACACAAATGTGTTTCATCTGTTTTAAGAGCTTTTTCTCTGGTTTACTCATAATACAACATAATGCTTCACTTTAAGTGTTTATATTGTGCATTCTGTCATTACTATGTTCATATCTGCTTTTCATAGATGCCTATAAGTCTCTTTTAAATCCATAATTTATATTTTTATTTAAATTTGTGCATACGTGTAGTTGAAAGTTAAATATTGCTATTAGGTGTATAATGAAAAACAGCATTCAGCTACCTAACCCTGTTCTCCAAGGTCCACTCCACAGACGCACTGCTTTCAACTATTTTACCCATTTCTTCTGAGATGTATATCATATATGCCATATTTTGCCTTGTATAACATGCTCCCATGTATAATATGCACTCACGTTTTTGGCCTATGCTTTCAGGAAAGTGTCTCTTGAGAAAGTGGCTGGCTCTCAGCCAGGAGAGACACATACTAGGGAAGGCCAATGCTCCCCTAGTAAATGTGCAGATTGCACTGCCCTCCTGCAGCTGGCCACGCCAGGAAGGCTGTCCCTTCCCTCTCTCCATGGAACCCTTCCCTCTCTGCCACGTTGGGACCCACAACTGAGATGGCCACACATACGGCTCACGGGGCAGGAGCTTCTGAGGTCTCTTGGCCTGTGAGCAGGCAAGCAGGTCCCTGGGGCCGTTTGGGGCCCCTGATTGCCTCTGTGCAGCCAGGCCTCTAGTCTTGGTCCTTGCCCTGAATGGTTGTAGCCCACCTCACCAGCCCCACCACACTCTCCTCCCCTGATGGCAGTGCTTGGTGGAGGCCACTCCAGCCTGCTCCTACCAGATCCTGGATCTCCCGGACTGGACCCCATGTGCTTACTGGGCCCAGGCAGTAGGGTATGGTGGCTAGAAGGCCTGCTGGGCTTCCAAACTTCCAAGGAGTACTACTCATGTATAATGTACATCCTTATTTTTCCCTCAAAATTTTGGCCAAAAATGTGTGCATTTTACATGGCAAAATACAGTGTATATCATATACATGTTTTGAAATATATATTTATAAATATTTTGCTTCAATGGCTATTTCTTGATTTGTCAATTTCAGGATTTTCATTGTTTCCCTATTGTAAGTAGTTGAGTATATTAGTCAGGATGAGTAATGCTAGCTGCTATAATGAACGACCTGCCCATAATGGTAGCTCAACACAATGAAGGTTTGTTTTTTTTCTTAGTGTGGGTCATTCAGGAGGTAAGAAGTTCTTCACTCACATTCAGGAACTCAGGGTCCTTACATCATGTGATGCCACAATTTTCAACATGTGGCCTCCCATTTTCCTCTGGAACAAGAAGAAAGAACAGAGGATTAAATGTGGGAGATGTCATGAGCCAGGCCAAGGAGTGGCATGTTACCATTGGTTTCCATTCCATTATTCAGAATTTAATCACAAGTTGCCAACCTATCTCCTGAGGAGCTGGACATGTAATTTAGCTATGTACTTAACATGAAAAGAAACAGGGTTGGTGAGCATGTACCATTTCTCTGCCATAGTGAGTTTGTGCCCTTTCCTGTGTCCTTCTCTATCTTCTCCTAATAATCATAACTGAGTTTTAGGTTAAATCAATATTCGGTGTTTACATCTAAGTGATTATTGAAATATTGTTCACTGCTGAGCCAAGTAGTGTACTGGAGTTATGGTCTTTTTGGTGTACATCTAATTCTTTTGTGAAAATTTTCATATGCTTTTTGCATGCCTGCTTAAAATTCTTCCCAAACACTCAACTGTTGCTGTAAAGTGCCTCTCAATGCCTCCACACAGCACAGTGCCTCAGATAACATATCCGGTATGTCTACACCTTCCCTAAGAGACTCCCTATTTTCTTCCTCTTGCTACAATGTGGATCTATACATAGTGTCCAGCAGTTGCCCAGGGCCTCCCTTCATGGTAATTATCCAGGGATTTCCTATTGTTCCCCAGTACTTCCTGAGAAAGGATACATTGGAGGTAAATATTTTGAGTTTTTGTATGCTTGAATTTTCTTATTCTATTCTTATATTTGATAAATACTAGCTTGTTTAAAATCTAGGTTAAAAGTGATTTTCCTTCAGGTTCTTTAGGCATCACTCCAGAGTCTAATTTATGGTTCCCCTATTAAGATCTCGGAGACATATGACAGTCCCTGTACCCTCCCCCACACCTTTCATAGCCTTTACATCCTCTTACCCTTGAGGACATAATATTATTTTAAGATTATTTTCATTAGTCTGGATCTTTTTAAAGTTAATTTTCCTGATCATTTGGTGAGTCTGGTTCTCTCTCTCTCTCTCTTTTTTTTTTTCTTTTTTTTGAGACAGTCTCAAGCTGTGGCGTTGGGTAGAGTGCTGTGGCATCACAGCTCATAGCAACCTCCAAACTCTTGGGCTTAAGCAATTCTCTTGCCTCAGCCTCCCAAGTAGCTGGGACTACAGGTGCCTGCCACAATGCCTGGGCTATTTTTTTGTTGCAATTGTCATTGCTGTTTACTAGGCCTGGGCTGGGTTCAAACTCGCCAGCCTCAGTTTATGTGGCCATTGCCCTACTGACTGAGCTACGGGCACTGCTGAGTCCTGTCCTTTTAGAAAGTTTTCCAAGGAAGAATCCACCAACCCCATTTGGGGAGTGGATAGGTAAGGAGGTGGGGAGCAAGCTCTTTTGCCCAGCCTCTGCTCTGCCTGGGTCCTACAGCTTGTGGTCACTCCCATTCTTTTATTTCCAGAGACAAATCTCCTGTCTTCTGCAGCGTGAAGTGCGGGGGAGAGGTATTGTCACTGGACTGTTGGGATGGGGGGTGATCTAATGATTAGACTATGCCATAAGCAGTGAATGCCTTCTAAGATGCTTGAAGCCTCATGCTCTGAGCCTTGCTGAGGTCGGAACAGTGAACGGGCTCAGTCCTTTCCACTATAGGATTCTGTACGCACTTCTGTTGTATGGCTCTTCATTCTTTGGCCTACTTTTCACTCCAAAACATGTTGATTCTATCATATGAATGTATTCAATGATTATCTCCTTTTCCATTTCCCCTTCCTCCATTCTTCCTTCCCTTCCTGTCTCAATTATTTGTTGTATAATAAAGAATATTGTATGCTAGCAGATAGATGCAAGCAGTCAAAAGGCATTAGGGGTGCTGAGGGTGGTCTTGTGAGAGCCAGACCAGCACCATTTTGTTGCCCACCCCCCTTTTTGAGGAACCACCGCCATCTTAAGTATTAAATTTCAGCTTCCCCTAAACCCAGGCTTTTCCCTGAAATAGAGCATCCCCATCAGCCAATCAGAAGTGTACCCCACCCCTCTTACCCCATACCACCCAAGCCCCCACCCCTCTCCCCACCTTACCTTGCACTGCCCCATACCATTGTAATCACCGACCACCAATGACAATTGTACCCCACCCTTCTTGCTTTCTGTACCCTATAAAACTTTGCAGACCCCTGGGCTCTGGGCCTTCCTTATGAGGGTCCAGGCCCGGGCTTGCCAAACAAAGTTCATCTTTTGCTTTTTACATCGGAGTGTGCCTTGGACTGTTTGCTGGGGGCTTCTTGGGAGAATTTTTGGGCACAACAGTCTGCGGGAGTGTCTTTATGACAGTGACTCTGAGCAACACTCAGAGAAGAGGGGACAAGCCTTGAGAGTGCTGGGAGGAAGGGCAGTCCAGACAGAAGGAATAGCCTGGGAAAAGGACCTGAGATGGGGCATGCCCTCAAAGCACAGCGGGGAGGCTGGGGGTGTGGGTGTGCGGGGAGTGGACAGGAGTGAGTGCAGGGAGAAGGGAGGGAGGTGAGGCTGGACAGGGCCTTGCAGGGCATTGTAAGAACTTTGATGAAGGGAGAAAGGGGGGTGCCTTTGGCAGATTCCTGAGCAGAGAGTGACAAGAGGTACTTGGGCTTTACCAGAATCCACCAGCTGCTCAGTGGAGCAGGAGTGGGAGCAGGGAGAGTAGTTAGGGAGCTGTGGTAATAATCCAGCAAGAGATGGTGTGACCCAGCCACAGTGAGAAGTGGAGGATTCTGTCTTTGTTAAAAGTGGAGCCATCTGAGTTTCCTGAAGCCTGGCTGTGAGTAGGGGAGAAAGGGAGAATTTAAAGATGATATCAAAGTGTTTGACCACAGCTCCTGGAAGTTTGAAGTCGTCATCAGCTGTGGTGGGAAGGCTGTGGAGGAACATGTTTGGCCAGAGGGGATGTGAACACGTGGATGGCATTTGAGGCTGCGGGACAGGATGGGAAGCCTGATGGGTGGATATAGAGAGAGGAGTGAGGAGGTGGGGTGGAGGCCAAGGGCTAAGGGGAGAAACCAGACAGGAGCTTTGACAACAGTGGCTTGTTTGTGTGCATGTGTGTGCTTTGAACCTGATGCTGAGAAGCCCAGGGAGGGGTGTGGATGGAGTTGGGAGTGAAACATCATGTCCAGTGAGGGAAGGAGGGGGTGGGGGCAGATGGGTGGGCTGCCGGGTTTAGCACAGGAATGGCTTCCGTGACTGTGCTAAGATTGCGTTCTAGAAAACTTGATGGGAGCCAGCGTGAAAGAGAAGGGCAGGGAGAGGAATTGGAATAAAGTAGGGTGTAAAATGGTTCCACAGAGCTTTGGTGTAGAGAAATGGGGCGGGAGCTGAAGGAGGGAGGAGAGAAACAGCCACGCACACTGAGCTGATGGAGGACCAAAGGCTGGGAGGAGAATCCTCAGGCGTTCCCAGAGCAGCTGGGGGCCACCTGACGTGGAAAGCTCAGCTCCCCTTCAGTAACAGGGAGGGAGGAGCACAGGGACAGATTTGGGGTGGGTGGGGGGAGTGTAGATGCAGTGATGGGAGTTTGGGGGAATTTTTTTCCTGATTTCTTTAGGTTTTCATGGAAAAGCCCTTTGACTGAGCGAGAAGATGAGAGTGAGCTAAAGGAGTGGATTTGAACATCTTTATTTCTTCTTATTGAAAAACATTTTATAGTCCTTTTTGAGGGATTCAGGGAGGGAACACCCGTGTTCAACCTGCCAGATTTAATGGGACGTCCAATTGCCAGCTGCTGAACATTCCAATCCTCCTCCCCTTAGCATCTGCCAGGGCCGGAACCAGTGGACTGTTGTAAGTATTTGCTCAGCTGAAGTGAGTTGTCTTTGTGGCCACGGTCTGCTTTTCTGATGCTGTTTTGTGGTTTCTTCCTCACTATCTTCACAGAGTTGAGAAGATTAAAGTTTAGCATGTTAAGGTCCAGTGTTTCTATCCTTTCTTGCTAGAAATTTTGTTTCAGATTGATGACATGTTTTAGGCATGCACTCTGTTGATCCACACATTCGCAGAATGCAGGGGAATTGAAACAAGTAGGAAGGCAGCAGTTCAGCACGTGGCTAACCCAGCTGTAGCTGCACCATCATGCCTGCATTTCAGGAGCAGGCCTCTGCATTTTTTAGCATATGCAAGTGATGTGCTTTAGGTATTAAGTGCTAAGCATGCTCCTTTTACCCTCTGGTTGAAGTGGACTAAGATGCCCCTCATATTACTACCTTTTTCTTTAGACTGAAAACATTTACAGGATAGCAAATTCATAGGTTGTAGAAACAAGAACCTCCATTTATTTACTGAAGCTTATTTAATCCTGATGACTTCTCTTTCAGGGTTATTATCCCCATTTTACAGTTAAAGCACTGAATCACAGAGAAACCTAGTGGCTTGTCACAATTTTTTGTGTTTTAGAAAGGAGAGGCAGGATTTAAACCGAGGCACTCAGGCCCCAGAGCTCAAGCTCCCACCCTGTGTGCTAACTCTCTGAACCATAATTTATTTTCTCATCTTTCAAGTAGAAACATGAATGTATACCTTGCAGGATATACATAAGCTAACCTAACTCTGTAAGAGTTTTGTTAGTATACAAAGTTGTTTTCTTTCTTTCCTTTTTAAAAAGAAACATAAAGATATTAATATTATATGAGCCATTTGGTAAGAAATACATGAAAAAGCCCCACTGATTTGCATAGTGATTATTCTTATAGTTCTTTCCATTGTATGGTTTCAATAATTGGTTTTTGAAGCATAAGTTAAAATTTTGACTTATCTTACACATTTTTATTCTTCAAATAAAAGCTCACAATTCAATTTTTTAAAAGAAAAATAAATAATATTTAGAATAAAGTACTACCTCATTTTTTCCCCAGTGTTTAGGAAGGTATTTTTCTACTCTAAATCCCTTATTTTTTAATTAATGATCTGGACTACTGACAAGACCAGGCCCATTTCAGCTGAAAAAATGAAAGATTGCAAAACAAGGAAAATATATTTTAATTATTTATTTATTTTTCAGACAGAGTCTTAATTTGTTGCCCTCCATACCTTGAACTCTTGGGCTTAAGCAATTCTCTTGCCCCAGTTTCTCAAGTAGCTGAGACTACCGGCACCCGCCACAACACCTAGCTATTTTTTGTTGCAGTTGTCATAGTTTTAGCTGGCCTAGGCTGGGTTCGAAACCGCCAGCCTCCATGTATGTGGCTGGCACCGACAAAAGGGGTCCTCAAATTTTTTAAACAGGGGGCCAGTTCCCTGTCCCTCTGACCGTTGGAGGGCCAGACTGTGAGCCTGGGATGAGTTGGCTGCTAAACAGGACAAGCAGTGGCAGCAAAAACACCTGGCGGGCCAGATAAACGTCCTCCGGCAGGCCACATGTGGCCCATGGGCCATAGTTTGAGGACCCCTATCAGATGGGAGGGGCAAGTTGTCACAGGAAACCATAGGATGTGGGTCAGATTCTAGCTTTGCCTCTTGCCAGCTGTGAAATCTTGGGCAGGTCACCCACCTCCTTCAGTGATCAATTTCCTTCTTCAAAGTTGGAGATAATGCTACCCTAGGTATAGTCCCGGGAACAGTATATGAATAGATGGCAAATAAAAGGGTTTCATGGTCAAATACATTTGGGAAATTCTAAGTAAGACAAATTCTAGGTTAGACAAAGTATCTTCTCAGGTACTTTGTACTCGCAGGGCTTCTCAGAACCTTTGATTTGTTAAACACTGTCAGTCTCCAAGAAGGAGATGTAGTATTTCTTAAACTTTATCACAGAACTGCTCTCTCAAAGAGTGTCTTTCATACTGTTAGAAACACCAGAATAACATACATGAAATATGAAACTTTTTACGAGCATTAGTAAATGATGATCATTATTCAGCAATACATATGAGATTTAAAGAACCAAGTAAAAAAAAATCTCTTAACTAGAAGACTTTCCCCTAGAGTTTCATTGTTGGGAAAGTTCCCCCTTTTGTGAATTATTGGTGCAATTCTTTTCTTTTTATTTATTTCAGAATATTACAAGCATAACTTACCTTATATATTTTCTTATTACAAATCGCTTTCTGTTTTATCAAGTCCTAGATATTTATAGTCAGAAAAATTTGTCACTATAGAAAAAATGAGAATACATAAGTAAAGGCTCAAAAACGTATGTCAGGGTAGGTATTATAAGAATAACCTATTCTTTTCTTAAGCAATAAGGAGCCTATGAGGCAATATTATCAATCAAAATATTACCTGATTTAATCATCTCATAGTATTAGACTAGGGCTAATATTATTCTGTCTTGACCTCTTTTAAGATACTCAGGAAAATCTTAAGGTGATAGGTCCTGATGAAACTGCTGGCCAGGACCACTTTTCATCTCTGCTTTCTGATACTTCTTCTTCTTTTTTTTTTTAGTGACACAGTCTCAAACTGTCACCCTGGGTAAAATGCCAGGTGTCATATCTCATAGCAACGTCAAACTCAGGCTCAAGCAATCCTCTTGCCTCAGTTTTTCTATTTTTTAGTAGAGACGGGGTCTCCTTTTAGATTGCTTTGGGTAGTATAGACATTTTCACAAGGTTGATTCTTCACAGCCATGAGCATGGTATGTTCCTATATTTGTTAATATCTTTTGCTATTTCTTTTCTTAGGGTTTCATAATTTTCATTATAGAGGTCCTTCACCTCTTTTTAAATGTATATTCCTAGGTATTTCATTTTTTTTTTTTCGAAGCTACTGTGAAAGCAATTGTGTCCTTGATTAGCTTCTCATCTTGGCTGTTAGTGGCATATAGTGGGCTAGCCAAGACAATTCTTAGTAATAAAAACAAAGTCAGGAGTATCATCCTACCAGACTTTTGGCTATACTACAAGGCCATAGTGATCAAAACAGCATGGTATTGGCACAAAAATAGAAACATTGACATTCAGAACCAAATAGAAAATGATGAGATGAAACTAACCTCTCACAGCCACCTGATCATTGATAAAAAAGCAACCCTATTCAATAAACAGTGCTGGGAGAACCGGATAACCACATGTAAAAGACTGAAATTGGACCAGTACCTCTTACCAGTTACAAAAATTGATTCAAGGTGGATAAAAGATTTAAATATAAAGCATGAAACAATAAAAATCCTCAAAAAAAGTGTGGGGAAAACACTTGAAGATATTGGGCTGGGGAAAGATTTTATGAAGACTTTTGTGGCAATTCCAACAACAACAACAAAAATAAATAAATGGGACTTAATTAAACTGAAAAGCTTCTGTACGGCCAATGGAAACAACAACCAAAGGAAACAGACAACCTTCAGAATGGGAAAAGATATTTGCATATTATGAATCAGACAAAAACTTGATAACTAAATTAATCTACAAAAAAAGACCCAACAATCCCATATATCAATAGGCAAGAGAGATAAATATGACTTTCTCTAAAGAAGACAGATGAATGGCTAGCAAACATGAAAAAATGCTTATTGTCCTAATCATCAGAGAAATGCAAATCACAACTACCCTAAGATATCACCTAGTCCCAGTGAGAATGGTTCATATCACAAAGTCCCAAAGCTGCAGATGCTGATGTGTATGTGAAGAGAAGGGAACACTTTTATACTGTTGGTGGGACTGCAAACTAACACAACCTTTTAGAAGGAAATATGGAGAATCCTCAAGGAACTCAAATTAGACCTCCCATTTGATCCTGTAATCCCATTACTAGGCATCTCCCCAGAAGAAAAAAAATCCTTTTATCATAAGGACATTTGCATTAGACTGTTTATTGCAGCTCAATTTATAATCACCAAAATGTGGAAACAGTTTAAATGCCCACCAACCCAGGAATGGATTAACAAACCATGGTATATGTATACCATGGAATACTGTTTAGCCACTAAGAAAGATGGAGACTTTACATCTTTTGTATTAACCTGGATGGAGGTGGAGCACATTTTTCTCAGTAAAGCATCATAAGAATGGAGAAGCATGAATCCAATATACTCAATTCTAATATGAAGGCAGCAGATGGGCTAATACAAGGGGGAGCAGGGGAATGAGCAAATGGGGAGATGGGAGGAGGGAGGTAGATGGGGGGTCACAGTGTGTGGCACACCTCTTGGAGGTGGGACACAATTATAAGAGTGACTTTATCTAATAAATGCAATCAGTGTAATCTAATTCTTTATGCCCTCAATGAATCCCAAACAATAAAAATAATAATTAAAAAAAGTAAAAATAAGATATTATGAAAATCTTGTGAGACCACTGTTATATGTGGTCCATCATTGACCAAAATGCTGTTATGCAGCACATGACTGTAATTTGAAAACTCTTTTGTCTAACTCTTATAACTTAGTAACTCTGAATTTTATAACTTGAGAGATGTTAATAGAAGAGTGCCATATATTAGAAGTTTAATGACTCGAATCACATTCTGAATATGGATTATTTTAAATCCACGTTGCCCTCAGCTCCATGGATTTCTATTCTCTATGACTAAACAACTTCAGTTTATTACAATGCTTGGTATTAGGTTTTACTCTGCCTTCTCCCTTACTCTTAGGTTACCAGTTGTGCATCTTGAACTGTTTTCCTCTGCCTGTTTCCATCAGTACTTATAATTTACTAGGGAGCAAGGAAACTAGATGGGCAAGGTTGATGGGGTGATATTTAAATGGACTCTAAGTAACCAGCCATCCTGGAGTTGTGGTGAGTGCCAAGGAAGCAAAGCAGAGCTTTGGGCACCGAACAGGGTCTTTGACCTTCTGTGCTTCCTTTTAGAATTAGAATTTTGTTTTGGTGTGGATGTTTGACCTCTGGACAAGGAACTACAGTCATTAAAAGAATTATTCTTTCTACAAATTATGGAAGTCAAACATGCTCATTTTAGAGAATTTTGAATATATAGAAAGGTATAAAAAAGATAATGAAAAAAATTACAATTTCAGATTTAGGAATAACCACTACAAATGTGTGAATTTCTCCTTTTTTCCCTTTGCATACGTATTTCACATATTTATGCATATTTTACAAAATTTGGTCTATACTGCACTTGAGTTTATATTATAGTTTTTCATTTAGCAGTGTTAATAAACATCTCCTCTCTCATTACAGTTTGTTCAAAATTCACATCCTTTTTGGTGACTAGGTTCATCTCATGAATGTGTAATATTTATCTAACTGTCCCTATGTCATTCAAAGTGTTTGATAGTTTACGAAACACAGTGATGAAAATCTTCTAAATAAAATTTGTGCACCTTATTAGAAGTTTTTAGAATGAATTCTCATAAATAAAAATACTGGTACAAGACCTGAAATGTAATGAGCATTCTTATAGTGAAATTGTGCATATTCTTAATTATTTCTGTACTCAGAATTGAAGTAGAATTGCTATTCAAAGAATATGCATATTTTGCTTTATATAGATTTTTAAATTTTTTTCTCATTTAAAAGTCCTTTTTTAGAGCAGTTGTAGATTCATAGCAAAATTGAGAAGATGGTACACAGAGTTCCCATATACTGCCTCTGCCAGCATAGCCTCCCCCTTGTCAGCACCCCCTACCAGAGTGGTCCATTTGTTATAATTGATGAACCCACCTTGACACATCATGATCACTAAAAGTCCACAGTTTGCATTCAGGGTGACTGTGTATTTTTAAAATGGGAGTAGATTTCCAATCCTTTTCTTCTGAGTGTAAAAGAAATCACATACTTGCTTCTATTCAGACACAGAAACATAAAGAAAATAAAAGTTGGCTCGGTGTCTGTAGCTCAGTGGCTAGGGTGCTGGCCACATACCCTGTGGCTGGTGGGTTCAAACCTGGCCTGGGCCTGCCAAACAACGACAACAACAACAAAAAAATAGCCAGGTGTTGTGGCGGGTGCCTGTAGTCCCAGCTATTTGGGAGGCTGAGGCAAGACAATCACTTAAGCCCAAGAGTTTGAGGTTGCTGTGAGCTGTGATGCCATTGCACTCTACTAAGGATGCCATAGACTCTGTTTCAAATAAAAAAAAAAAAAAGTAAAAATTGTCACCTGACTTTTCATAATTCCTGTTGATATTTTGGATTCTAGGCTTCTTTTTTTGTTTGTTTGTTTTTTTTGAGACAGAGTCTCACTCTGTTGCCCTGGGTAACATGCAGAGGCATCATAATCCACAGCAACCTCAAACTCCTGGGTTTGAGCGATCTTCTCGCCTTACTCTCCCAAGTAACTGGGACTCCAGGCAGATAATTT
>CAUYQV010071252.1:0-44326 GCA_963574575.1 Galagoides demidoff | reverse complement strand
GACGGAGCCTCAAGCTATCCCCCTGGGTAGAGTGCTATGGCATCACAGCTCATAGCAACTTCCAACTCCTGGGCTCAAGTGAGTCTCCTGCCTCAGCCTCCCAGGTAGCTGGGACTACAGGCGCCCGCCACAACGCCTGGCCATTTTTTGGTTGCAGCCATCATTGTTGTTTGGTGGGCCGGGCTGGGGATTCCAACCCGCCACCTTAGGTGTACGTTGCTGGCGCCGAGCCGTTAACATAGACTTCACGGCATTTTCTTAGTTATTGTGTCAAGACATTTATATTCTACACCTAAATTTCACATATACCCTTATAAGATGCACTGTAGGTGTGGTCCCAATAATTACTCTCCCTCCACCCATTCTCCCCCCTGCCCTCACCTCCCTCTCCCCTTTTCCCTTCTTCTTGGGCTATAATTTCATAGTAAGACTGAGTACATTGGATACTTTTTCTTCCATTCTTCAGATACTTTGCTAAGAAGAATTTGTTCTAGCTCCATCCATGTAAACATGTAAAAGGTAAAGTCTCCATCTTTCTTTAAGGCTGCATAATATTCCATGGTGTACGTATACCACAATTTATTGATCCATTCATGGGTCAATGGGCACTTGGGCTTCTTCCAAGACTTAGCAATTATGAATTGGGCTGCAATAAACATTCTGGTACATACATCTTTGTTATAATGTGATTTTTGGTCTTCTGGATATATACCTAGTAGAGGAATTGTAGGATTGAATGGCAGGTCTATTTTTAGATCTCTACGTGTTCTCCAAACATCTTTTCAAAAGGAACATATTAGTTTGCATTCCCATCAGCAATGTAGAAGTGTTCTCTTTTCTCCACATCCATGCCAACATCTCTGGTTTGGGGATTTTGTGATGTGGGCTAATCTTACTGGAGTTAGTTGGTATCTCAAAGTAGTTTTGATGTACATTTCTCTGATGATTAAGGATGATGAGCATTTTTCATGTGTCTGTAGGCCATGCACCTGTCTTCTTCAGAGAAGTTTCTCTTCAAGTCTTTTGCCCACTCTGAGATGGGATCACTTGTTCCTTTCTTGCTAATATGTTTGGGTTCTCTGTAACTCTGGTAACATGAAAAACCGGAGTCTCGCACAGCTATTTTTAGAGATGGGGTCTTGCTCTTACCCAGGTTGGTCTCAAACTCCTGAACTCAAGCAGTACACCCGTCTTGACCTCCCAAAGTGCTGGGATTACATGTGTGAGCCTAATCTTGTTATTTTTAAACAAATTGTGAGATGCTTTTCAAATTTCTCTCTTTTTTTTTTTTTTTTTTTGAGACGGAGCCTCAAGCTATCCCCCTGGGTAGAGTGCTATGGCATCACAGCTCATAACAACCTCCAACTCCTGGGCTCAAGCGAGTCTCCTGTCTCAGCTTCCCAAGTAGCTGGGACCACAGGCGCCCGCCACAACACCTGGCCATTTTTTGGTTGCAGCCATCATTGTTGTTTGGCGGGCCTGGGCTGGGGATTCGAACCTGCCACCTTAGGTGTATGTGGCTGGCGCCTTAGCCAATTGAGCCACAGGCGCCGAGCCAAATTTCTCAATTGTAATTTTTAATATGGTAAATATGGATACATGTAAACTACAGAAGTGAAAGCTCTTTTGGATCCTTGATAAATAGTGAATGTAAAGGGTCCTAAGGATAAGAAGCTTGAGAAGCATTGCCTTATATCATTCTTATCTCTTATCTAGTTCTAAACTTTCTTTGGGGTAGTTACCATTATCATTTTTCTCTAAGTAATGTTCTGTGGAACTAAGAGGTAAAACTTTGGGCTGGAAGTTACGGGGCTTGAGTTCTACCTCTACTTTTTGTTAATATGTATACTTTTTGTTTATATATATATATATTTTAATTTCAAATCAATAGGAGGGTACAGATGTCTAGGTTACATTGTTTTCAGTTCTAAGATAAAGTTTAAGTTGTAGCTGAGCCCTTCACCCAGGGGATATGCTGAACACCCTCACATTGTGCACATTAGGTGAGATCCCGCCAGTCACCCTCCCTCCTTCCTCCCTCTCCTCTTCCACCTCTCCCCTCCCCCTTGCCAGACTATATTTGTTTTTCTTTCAGGTGGGCATATAGTTGTTTATATATCGGTTTCATATTAGTACTAAGTATATTGGATACTCCGCCCCTCCCCGCCATTTTTGAGATACTCTACTAAGAAGAATGTGTTTCAGCTCAACTTTTGCCCTGGCAGCCTCAAAGTCAGAGTTGGAGACCCTCCGCCTCCCTCAAAAAGTTCCTTACTCACCTTAGTTAGGTCCACGGAATACTTGGCACTCAGCTCTTCCAAGGTTAACTTGTGATCATCCTGTGGGGACAGTAGAGTCATTGAGGTGGTGACCCCTCGACGACCTACTGACCCCACCTTCTTGAAGTGGTGACCCCAGGTCAATTCCAGGGAGGGAGAAACATCCCGGAGAAGGGGGATGGCTGTGGCCTGAGGAGTTAATTCTCAAGGGAAGAAGTTAAAAGACATTTAAGCTGAAGGCTGAGGAGCGTTTTCAGAGGGCAACTTGTCAGCACCCATTTTGGGTGTTCTTACCATGATCACTTCCTTCTTCAGTTCCTCTAAATCTTTCTTATTTTTCGTCTTCATCTTTGTTTTCTTACCGGATTTGGTCCTCTTTTTAGATCTTGAGCGTGGATTGTGCTCACGAGGAGTCACCATCCCTTTTTTCTGTCCACCCCCCATACTTACTGTCCTGGATATAACTGGCCGAGCTCAGGTAGTGGGAAGAAAGCCAAGAGGGTGGGAGGTGTGGGGTCAGTGAGAGGGGAGAGGGCGAAAAGAGGGAGGCAGGGCTGTGGCTACAGATGGAGAAAGAGGGAGTCAGGTGCCAGAGGCAGGGAGAGGGGGAGGAGGAGGAAGAAGAATCTGGAGTGAGAAGTGAGGGATGAGAAGAGCTTGGGACTAGGAGTCTTGAGGGGTGAAGAGGTGAGGAGGAGATGAAGAGTGATGAGCAGGGCCTCAGGAAGCAGAGGAAAGGCTGCCTCAATGATGAAGATGCCACGGGATACTGGCAGGTGGGAAATATGGTGAGGAGTGAGGAGGCAGAGTGAGTGTCAGGGGCACTGGGAGCCCCCCAGCCCCAGGGCCTGTGGTTGCCATGGCAACCACCCACATCTGGCCTCACAAAGGCCTCATGCAAATGCTCACCAAGCATCCAGAATTCTCAGTCTTTGGGTTTTGAGGGTGACCAAAGCAGGCTCTGCTACAGAGAGATTTTCCCTTTGAGGCGAAACTACAACAAAGCCCTCATATAGTCCTGTGGTCTTCTGAGGCTTTGACCTATACCAGATAGCTGACAGAAAATAAAGCCAGGTACTCTGTGTGTGTGTGCCGGTTAGTGAGGCACAACTCTCCCCCAGTGTTGAGTTAGATCTTGTAGTTTTAGGCGATCAGTTAGCAGAATAGAATAGAAAAGATTTTGGGCTTTTGAATCAGTCCTGGGTTTGAGTCCTGACTACTCAGCCTGTCAGCATTGTGGCTTTGGGCAAGTTACCTAACCTCTCTGTGCCCCTCTTTCCTTCTCTGTAAAGGGGGCTACTAGCTACTTTATAAGGTGGCAAGAGTGAGGATTAAAGTGAGGTGCTCGGCATACAGCCCTGTTTGACATGTGCAGTAAACAGCTTTGAATTCAGTGTTAGGCTTATTTTTGGCTTAATGTGCCACTCTTCCTAGTGGGAGTAAAAATGTGCTTTCTACGTGCTACCACTGCATGTCTTCATTTTGAAATGATGTACTTGTTTATCTCTTCTACTCACATTCTCTGGCATCTCTCTTAAGTGCTTGGACTGTATTAACTGCGCATGTGCCTTATGTGCCTTACGTGTAGATTGCAGTCTACTTCTTTTGAAGAAGGAGCTGAAGTAGCTATGTGTCTCTATCAATCACTTATGTATTTTTTCAGTTATGCGTGTCACAGACATTTCTCCCTTTCTGTTGTTTGACATTTATTTAATTGCATTTTGGTCGATCATGCTTCTTAAAAATATGATTACACCTGAAAACATCCATCTTGGGGCTGATGCAATACTCAGAAATGTTCCCTTCTCAGCTGTGATAAGTGATAGTCTATTTCCTTAATAGATTGGACTTTTCTTCTTTATTAAAAACGTGTAAGATAAGCACTGAAAGTCCCACTCTCCTCCCTCCAAACTCAGAGTCTCCACTGCTAAAGTTACTGCTGTTAGCAATGTACTGCATAGCCTTCAAGTCTTTTTTCTCCTTTTGCACAAAGAAATATCTAAAAGAAGATATTTTAAAATTTTTATACAATCATTCAGCTCTCATTTATCAACCTGCCTCATTAAGCTTATTTTTTTATGTGGCTACAAGGCATTCTATATTTGGTCAATTCTATCCTTCCCACTACCATGGATTGATAGGATATTTTCCTTTCTTGTTTTTTAACCATTAAGACCATTGCCACACTGTCATCCTGATGTATAGGTATCTTTAGGCCATTGAGCTTCTATTTCTGCTGAATCAATTTCCTGTTGCTGAGTCATAGGGTACACTCATTTAAAATCTTAAAAGACTCTGCCAATTGCTCCTAAAAGAGCTTTATCTATCTATACCCCAACAAGCAGCAAAAACATGCTTGCTTCAGCAGCACATATACCAACAAGATGCAAAAATGTGCACTCATTACATCTTTGATCACACTGAATGACCTTGATCTTCTACGTTTTTACCATTACAATTGGTGGACTTTGGTATCTGGTAGTTTTATTTGGCATTTCTTGGTTGTCTATGTGAGAATTTTCTCTTGGTTTATTGGCTTTCTGAACTTTCTATTTCTTTTCGTGAATTGTCCTTCTTATCATTTGCCCAAGTTCCCACTGTTTTCTTTTGTATATTGTAGAAACCTCTTGTCATGCACTTTACAAACATTTTCTCCTAGTCTTTGTGTTTAATGTAGATCATAAAATTCTTATGAGTTTAGAACTAAGGTCAAAATTGCTAAGTTCTTCTATGCATCATCTGTGTGACAACAACACTTGGCCTAACTTTGGACATGGCAGGTTTCCAATAGCAACTCTGTGGAGATAAAATCATTTGAAATTATTTTTGGAAACCCCCTTCTGTTCTACAAATCTAAGTTCAGAAATCCACCTCTTCTGAGAGGTCTTCTCTGATCGCCACATCCAAAGTCACCCTCCTGCCTCAACCCTCTAGCCATCGCTTGTGGTCTTCACAGCACATTTGAGCCTGTGAAATTATCCTATTTATCTGTTGACCTGTCTGGTTGACTTGTTGTCTGATTCTCCATGAAGCCAAGGACCTTTCCTGCTTATTCGTGGCTGTAGACCTAGCCCCTGAAATATCTATTGTATTAGATGCTGAGTATAAAGATGTTGAATAGGGCAGTGCCTGTGGTTCAGTGAGTAGGTCACCGGCCCCATATACCGAGGGTGGCGGGTTCAAACCCAGTCCTGGCCAAACTGCAACAAAAAAATAGCCGGGCATTGTGGCAGGTGCCTGTAGTCCCAGCTACTTGGGAGGCTGAAGCAAGAGAATCACCTAAGTCCAAGAGCTGGAGGTTGCTGTGAGCTGTGATGCCACAGCACTCTACCGAGGGTGACAAAGTAAGACTCTGTCTCAAAAAAAAAGATGTTGAACAAAAGAAAAAGAATTCCTATCTTCATAGAAATTATTCTGGAGGAGTCAAAGTGTAAATAAACAAAAATATTTAAATTATATGTATATAATTTTACATATTACATCTATCTATCTAAATTTGAGATACTAAGTACTTATGGATAAAAGAGAATGGTATTGAATGAAGGGTGAGTTTTCAGGTTTTAGCTTAATGTTATAAGGTTTTGATAATAGTCACTTTGGTCTGATATGTTTTAATATCTGCTACTCTATACACCAGCATCATAGTTATCTCTTCATTTGCTTCATAATTACGTACAAAAACCTTTGAGATTCTCGCCTGGTTACTCTTGCAGCTGAATGTCACAACCAACATGTCATGTTTTATAAAAATATAGTGAAGAGTTTAATTGATACTGGATCAACTTTTGTAGAGTAACTCATTTTTTTTTTTGAGACAGAGTCTCACTCTGTCGCCTTTGGTAGAGTGCTATGGCATCACAGCTCATAGCAACCTCAAATTCCTGGGCTTAAGCAATTCTCCTGCCTCAGCCTCCCAAGCAGCTGGGACCACAGGCGCCCATCACAATGCTCATTGTCATTGTTTGGCAGGCCCGGGCTGGATTCAAACCCACCAGCTCTGGTGTATGTGGCTGGAGCCCTAGCTGCTGAGCTACAGGCACCAAGCCTATGGTAACTTATTGTTGTCTTTACTACATTCTGTCTTCTCAAGAGGCAGTTTAGTTTAGCTCTCCATGTAGCCATGTTTTCTTTATTTCTCTCATTGTGCTTTTCAGATTTCTTATTTATTTTCAGATTTTTAAAATGAATACTATATGATACATGTACTAAATTTTGAGTGTAATTTGTTTTGGTTCCATTGTAAATACAAGCTCTTTATGCTGTATTCTTCTTCTTCTTTTTTTTTTTTTTTGAGACAGAGTCTCACTTTGTCCCCCTCAGCAAAGTGCTGTAGCATCACAGCTCACAGCAACCTCAAACTCTCAGGCTCAAGCTATTCTCTTGCCTCAGCCTCTGGAGTAGCTGGGACTACAGGCCCCCACCACAACGCCCGGATATTTTTAGAGATGAGGTTTTGCTCTGGCTCAGGCTGGTCTCAAACCTGTGTGCTCAGGCAATCCACCCACCTTGGCCTCCCAAGTGCTAGGATTACAGGCGTGAGCCACTTCGCCCAGCCCTAATTTGGGGGGATACATTTGATTTTTAAAAACTGATATCTTGGACCCTGTGACTTTGAACTCATCACTTCTTGGATTTTTTGTTGTGGCTGCTGTTGCTTTGTTTTAGTTGACTTTCTTAGATTTTTAGTCATGTTCTTTATTTTAAAAAGTTTTTATTTCTTTAGGCCTTTTGAATACAAACTCCGTATTTAGGACTTCAAATGTTCTTGCTGTTATTTTTGCTATAGTTGCTGCCTTATTAGTTATCTAGACTTACTATAGCCCCACCTTTCTTCTCTGAACACGATCATCTTATCTGATATGCTTTTTCCTCCAACATTTTAATCAGGAATAGATGTTGAATTTTACTGCTAGCCTTCTTAACCTCTTTTAAAATGATTACTTAATCATTTTCTTAGTTCATATTAGTTGTTAGGAACATTTTCCTTGTAATATACTGTCCTTGTATTCCATTAGTGGTGGCAGTCAAATTATTTATTTATTTATTTGGGGAAAAATCTCACTGTCACCCTGGGTAGAGTGACAGGGCATCATCATAGCTCAGTCAAATTATTATTTACATTAGTTTTTTCTTTTTGAGACAGAGCCTCAAGCTATCTCCCTGGTTAGAGTGCTGTGGCATCACAGCTCACAGCAACCTCCAACTCCTGGGCTCAAGCGAGTCTCCTACCTCAGCCTCCCAAGTAGCTGGGACCACAGGCGCCCACCCCAATGCCCGGCTATTTTTTGGTTGCAGCTGTCATTGTTGTTTGGCAGGCTGGGCTGGATTCAAACCCGCCACCTTAGGTGTATGTGGCTGGAGCCTTAGCCACTTGAGCCACAGGCGCCGAGCCTACATTAGTTATTAAATTCTACCAAAAGACTACTTGTCTCACGAAATAGGCTAGACCAACACATAATTATTTTCTACATTCTAGTACATTTAAAATAATATAAGGATATTCTTTGAGGAATTTGAAAAACTTCTCCACTGAATTTACTGAAGCCAAGGATGTTTTTGAAAGACTTCTTTTGTATTAAATGTCTTCCTTCGATATTGATCTAATCATTAGTTTTTTTGCAGCATTCTTAGCATTGTGAAAGTTTAGCCTCTGTCTCTGATACATTATCACATTTCCTACTCTGTACATGAAAAGGAAATGCCACGGAAAGCATTTCTGCTAGGTCAGAAGTTGGCCTCGGTGTCTCACATACACCTAATAGTAAGATTCTCTCCTCCTTTTGCTAAGATTCCCTTGCAGAGTGTTAAATTTCTTTGGATCTTTTTTCTTAATTCCCCACTGCATCTTTAAGATCACATCTTCTCCCTTCCTGAGGTTCCAGTCCAGAGGTCTGCCCTGTTGCTACTGCTCAAATGTTCATTTTCCACAAATTCCTAGCTCGCTTCACAGCCTCCCAGTCAGCAGTGCCACTCAGCTAATCAGACACCCCCTGTGCCCACAGACTTCCTGTCTTTGCAGTTCCAGAGCGTGGCATGGTGGGTAAGAGGGCTGGCCCTGGAGTCAGCCTGACCTAGGTTTGAATCCAGCTTCTGATGCCTACTACCTTTGAGACTTTGAACTAGTATTTTAACCACTCTGAACCTTGGTTTTTCTCATTTGTAAATTGGAGATAATCATAGACTTCCTGTGACTGTAAGGATTCTTTCAGTCATCCATCAGCTGTTAGTTGGCTAGGGTGTGTCAGACATTGTATCAGATGCTAAGGATAAAGATGCTAAAGAAAAGAAAATGAATCTCTGTCTTCATGGAACTTATTCTGGAGAGGTCAGACACACAAACAAAAGTATAAATAAATAATATATACTGAAATTCTATGTGTATAGTTTTGTCTATTACATCTATCTCTCTAAATTTGAGGTAGTGAGTATGTATGAATAAGAGAGAGTGGAGAAAGAGGAACCAGCAGTGTCATTTTATTTGAGGTGTGGTGGTGGCCTTCCCGAGCAGGTGATTTAAGGAGTGATCTGAACAAAGTGAGGACACCAGGCTTGTGAAAACTGGGGGGAAAGTAATTCTGGCAGAAGGCCCATCAGGATAAAGGCCTAGAGGTGGGCTTAAAGAAGTCTACACACATAAAAGTGTGACATAGTCATGACACAAAGTGAGCCACTTATGCCCCTATACCCACTACTGTCATCCACCACCATCTTAGAGTCATACTAGGGAGACCATGATCTGGCTTGGGTGAGAACTGACTTCTCATCACTATTGTGAGATCCTTGAGATCCTCGCGAAGCCTGTGAGAGCTGGAGTCTTCCTCTTGCCCAGTCCCAGAGCCCCCTGGAGGAACGTGCACCCCCTCCTTCCATTTCCAGCATGGGTGTCCCTCCATACTGCGGTGACATTCTGTCCGTGTCGGGCACCTGTCTGCTGCTCAGGTGAACTTCCAGTACTGACTGCATCCACCTTACGCCTTCCCTAAACACAGCATGCAGAGCAGAGCTCTCACACAGGGCAGACGGTTAACTGGCGTGACTCTTGGGACCCTCAGCTCACTGTCTCCTTCCCCCACCCTGTCAGGTTGAGAGTGGCCTGATTTGGGTCTGGAACAGAAAAAGCAGAAGTGATCCTGAGGATTTGGGCCCTCCTAGACTCATGGGACCTCCCCTGTCCAGGACAAACCTTTGTGGCTCTTGGGGCGGGACCAGCTGTGGGGAGGGAGGCCCCAAGGATGTTTTCTTCTAGGTTCTTTTGCAACCTCACCTCTCCTTTAGTTCATCTGCTCCCAGATCCTTCCCCTCTTCTTGTTAATTCTGCTATGAGCCAGGTTCTGCCACAGCATACATCTATATACCACAATTTAGAAGGAGGCAGGCTCGGCGCCTGTAGTTCAGTGGCTAGGGCGCCAGCCACATACACCGGAGCTGGCGAGTTCAAATCCAGCCCGGGCCTGCCAAACAATAATGACAATTACAACAACAAAAAAGTAGCCAGGTGGTGTGGTGGGCACCTGTAGTCCCCGCTACTTGGGAGGCTGAGGCAAGAGAATGGCTTAAGCCCAAGAGTTTGAGGTTGCTATGAGTTGTGACTCCCTGGCACTCTACCCAGGGTGACATAGTGAGACTCTGTCTCAGAAAAAAAAAAAATAGAAGGGAGGCAAATATAAAGTGTAGAAATCTGATTTATGAAAGATATTTCTCTTTTTCATAAAGAAATTTATTTTCAAGTACATACACAGTGCCTCAAACTAATGGTTTACAAAAGGTCACCAATAAAGATACTGTAGATGTTTCTTTAACAAATATGTAAGAATTGATGATAATTAGCCCATGCACTCACTACCTCTAAGTGGAAGTAATTCTGCAGTGCCTGAAAAGTATTGGTTTATGTAGACTAAGTAGGTCACCCCTAGCAGTATTGTTTATGCTCTTAATTTACTAAACAAATATCATTTTTTTTTGATTGTGCAAAGATGAACTTTTGTCCACAGGTCAAAATGTCAAATTAAGCGTGCCCAAGTTAATATGGTCTCCCATTTGGAATTCCAAGCCCAAGGCAATAACTCACTTACTTCAAGGTACTTCTGATAAAGCAAAATTCCAGTGTAATGAAATAATAGCCCCTGGGATTGTTCTGAACCTGACCTAATGTTTGTCTTCTGTGCTTTTTTCCTTTCTGCCTTAGGTCTCCATTCTCCTCTGGTGTCTCTCTCACTTGCATGGCTTACCTAGGTCTCTCTGCACCGGATGTTTTAGTGCCATCAGACTTAGAGGATGGGCAGAGTTGCCTGCAGAGCAAAAATGTCAGGTGGGGAGGGAGCAAAGGGAAGAAAGGCATCTCCCCTAGGAAACTGAAACCAGCTCCCCGTGTCGGGGAAGCGGGCAGAAGAGCAGGGCACTCGCTGGGAGGAACAGTCCTGCCTGTGAAGGTCAAAGATAAGTCTTCTAATATTTTCCCTCTTGTTGTCCAAAGGTTCTGACCATGCTCATGGCCTAGTCTGATTCTGCATGTCCCTGGAAGACAGGAACATTCTGGGAAGTTTTCCACCCTGATTCCAGCCAATGGCCAGGGAATTCCTTTCCCAGGGCTGGCTTGGCAGTGCCTAGGAATGACGCAGGTTCATAGAAATGGGGACGAGGGGGAAAGGGGTGGTAGGGGCTAAAAAGGAACTGGCAGAGACAGTTCCCCTGAGACAGCGTGAAGCTTCCAAGGGCCCAGCGTTGCATGTGTTCCGCAGCATGTGTGCCTAGGAGCTGGTGCTTCTGTGACCTCTGGGCCCTCATGGATCAAGAGGAGCACTGACCCAGGGTCAGTGGGAACCCCATGGCACACGAGTGTGGTATCTCTGAAAAGCTCCCCAGACTGCCTCTGCTCCTGCCCCTGCTGCTCTGATGAGACCTGAATTTGGTCTGCTGGTGGTTCTAAAAGGGCAGGATGTAGGGCTAGAGCCCCCTGTGTCTATCTGTAGACTCTAGACATGTCACGTGTGTTGTTCTTGGTGCTCTCTCTCCTTTCCTGTCTCTTCCGGCAGCCTCCTACCACAACCTCTAGCCAGTCTGCCCAGCTCTCCTCTCCAGGTCCCTCACCAGCCTAGATGGGAGGATAATGGCCTCCGCCACCAGCTTCCCCTTCTGGCCTCAAGTTCTTGTACTCATCAGAGGAGCCTTTTGTGACTTCAAGGTCTGAGGGGGAAGCCAGTCCTCACAGAGCTGGGCAACCAGCTAACTAGGAGTTAGAGTGGGCAGCAGGGTGAGGCTGGAGGGGCAGAGGGACACAAGGTGACCGGAGAGGCTTTTCTTCTCCCTGCCTTTGGATAGTGATCTGGTAGGAGGTGGGGGTGAAGAAAGAGGGGACGGAGAGGGGTGGGGTAACCTTCAGCTCCTCAGAAAAAACTAGACAACGTAGTGGAGCGGGATGCAAAAGGGTCTAGGGAGGGGCCCTAACGTGTGGTGTCTAGTCTGACTGCTCACAGCCAGGGCTACAGGCAATCACCCCAGCCTTATTTACCCTCCCCCTGCAACTTAGCCTGCTGAGTTGCCTCCTTGCCTCTCCCCCCAAATACCACCCCATTTTTTCCATCCCTCTCCATCGCCATTCCCATAACACCTCCAGAGCTCCCCATCTTCCCCGTGCCTGCTTCTTCTTCTGGTGGGCTCAGTAGTACGTCTCCTTCTCCACCCAGCCTGTTAGAGAGATTGAGGGGAGGGGTTGCAGCGTGAGTTTAAGGTAAGAGATCGAGCTCCTAGGGGCTGAGCCAGGAACCCCCACAGAAGGGGTCTGGGGAGGCAGCTACAGAAAGCTGACAGTGTGGAGGAGACCCAGTGACCTGGGCCACAGATGAGAGGAGAGGAGGACAAGGCTGCCTTTAGAGGAGACTTGCGCTCAGCACAGTGGAGGGTCGGCCTGGAGTAGGCCAGTGGGCAAAAAAATGCAGGCAAGGAGTGAGTGTCCAAGGGAGCAGCTATCTATTGCTGCCGTGCAGATATGTGACCATGGAGTTGACAGCTCTACTGAGTTTTCTAAAGTCAAATTCAGATTTTATGTGAAAGTCCCTAACTTTTGGATATTGGGCTAATTAAAAAAACCCACACAAGCCCCCAGTACTAGGTAGGTCAAACCAAGCATCATCCTCAGACTCTATTGTTCTGCAGGCCATCCCTTGTGAACCTCCAGTGGAAGTGATCCAAAATGCTTATTGGAAAACAAACAACTTGTTTGTTGATGCCCGGGAATCAGGAGGCCTGAGTTCTGGGGCCAGTTTTGCGACTTCTTGGTTTATGACCCTGAGCAAGTAAATTTAACCCCTTGATTTATCTGTAAAATACGGAGATAGATCTATACAACCTTGAAGGGACCTTCAAATTCTGATGTTCTGTGATTCTAGGTGGAAGGTGGAATGGATAGTGAGCGGACAATTTTTGAATTAGGTGGGACTTGGAATCTGAGAGGAAGAGAACAGGGAGGATAGGTTCAAAAGAGTCAGGGCTCCTGGGACCCAGAAGCCCAGGATCGGAGGGTGGGAAGAACAGGAGCGGCAATCATAGTGAGAGTGGAATGTGGAGCTGGAGCCCTGGAGGGGTAGCTAGCCGTGGGGGGGTGGACCTTGGCTTGGGACCGGGTACTGTGTGGAGGTGCTTACCACCAGGGTATCGCCGCAGGATAAGCTTGCGGACCTCATCATAGATGAAGATGAGGAGGCTGTAGGGGAAGGCACAGAACCACCAAGTGACCCTGAAAGCAACGGAGGACAGTGTCAGGAGCATCAGATGTCAGCACGATGGGTGCATAAAGTGGGATTCAAGGCAGTCAGAACTTGGAGCTTAGGAGGGGCTCAAGGTTGTCCATGCTACTCACACAGGCTGCCCTAAAAAGACACTCACTTAAGTGGGTACATGCGGAGGGCCACACCCATGCCTGGGCAGTAAGAAAGAAAGGCAGCCAATGCCGTCTCCTCCAAGAGCCCAAATATCAGGATCTTGTTTCTGGAAAGACAAAGAAAGGAGGGTAGGTAGTATTGGAAGAGGATTGAGGCAGGAGGATCTAGGGACAATGCTGAGGGTGGAAGGGGCAGAGGAGAGAAGAAATGTGAGGAAAGGGGTGTAAATGACTTTATCCCATGCTCTCTTCCAACATCTTAGATCTACTCAGGCTTGATGCAACCAAGGGAGGACGTTATTTTCTTTTTCTGCTTACTGAGTTCACCTGCAAATGCTATTGCACACGTACCCATTCATGAAATATATTTGTTTCTATGTGTGGGGTGACGTGCTCTGTACTGGAGATGCCGTGGTCAAGGTGCAATTGCCCTTGCAAGATACCTGCCCTCGTGCAATTTATAATCTTGTCATTGCTCCAGGCATGTGGTCTGTGGAAGTGCCCTCTCCCCAGTAAGATGCATTGGAAGCTTCTTCACTGCAGGGCCTACGTGCGTCTCCTACGCTTCCTGGCACTTGGTTGTTCATCATAGATATTTAATGAAGAAGAGATTGTTTGCAAAGTATTTAGTACAGGGGATGCTCACCACACAGTAAGTGGTTAATATCTGTGTAACCACAGATGGTTACAGTGGTGAACATCTGTATCAGTATTGAAAAGCAGGACAGAATGGAGTGCTGAGGGCAGCTTCTGCAGTCAGACAGGTGGGGTCTATTCCCAGTTTTCCACTTACTAGTTTGGGTTGTCAGTGATATGTAACTTCTCTGAGCCTCTTGTTCCTGCTCTGTAAAATGGGGGTTTTGCCTTTATATAATAAGATTGCAGGGAAAATTATAGGAGATGATTTGTGGAAAACTCTGGAATACAGAAGCTGCTCAGTCATAGCATCTCTGGACCTTTTCCCTTTTTTTTTGAGACAGAGTCTCAAGCTGTCGCCCTGGGTAGAGTACCATAGTGTCACAGCTCACAGCAACTTTAAACTCTTGGACTTAAGCAATTCTCTTGCCTCAGCCTCTCAAATAGCTGGGATTACAGGCACCTGCCACAACAACGGCTATTTTTTTGTTTCAGTTGTCATTGCTGTTTAGCCGGCCCAGGCTGGATTCAAATGCTTACCCACTGAGCTATGGCGCCGCCTGGACATTTTACATTTTTATGCACAGCACCTCCTTACGGAGCCAGAGGTTCCCAGACTTTTCTCTCACTAAGCAGCCTTCTTACTTTTAATCTTTAAAGACCACATTTTAATTGATCTTTGTTTTTCCAGCTCCATTGGTTAGTTAAGTAATGAATATAGCCTATTTAAAATTGAATAGAGGCTCAGCGCCTGTGGCTCAAGCGGCTGAGGTGCCAGCCACACACACCAGAACTGGTGGGTTCGTATCCAGCCCCCCAGCCTGCCAAAACAACAATGACAACTGCAACCAAAAAATGGCCAGGTGTTGTGGCAGGCGCCTGTAGTCCCAGCTACTTGGGTGGCTGAGGCAAGAGAATTGCTTAAGCCCAAGAGTTGGAGGTTTGGAGGTTGCTGTGAGTTATGATGGCACAGCACTCTGCCCAGGGCCAGCATGAGGTTCTGTCTCCAAAAAAAATTGATGAGAAATATTTGTGGCTTCCAAACAGACTGTAGGCCAGTGTGTGATCCCTATACTTTATACTTGCTCTTGGCTTTTCCTAAGAAATGCACATTAATAAGCCTGGTAGTCTTTTCATAGGGCAGCACTTGATTTCCATAAAGCTTTTCAAAATAACACAGATAGCATCTCTGCAAAACCAACCCCCTCCCCTTTCCTACAATGGTTCAGGTACTAGGATAAGATCTGAGATGGTCTGAGGCCACATCCTGGTTTGTTATCCTTCTCTGTACCCCCTTGGCTTTCACTTTGTCCCTTTCCCATTTGCCTCTCAGATGGGCTGGACACAGCCAGTTTTCCTATGTTCCCACCTCTCAGTGCTGCCCATGCACTGCATAGGAAGACCCAGGCCCCAAACCGTACCCAGTTTCTCAGACTCTCTGCTTCTTACTCTCTTCTAATTGCGGTTTCCTCATTAGTATTTTTAGCTTAACTGGAACCTCCTTCTGGTTACGTTTATTTATGTAAGAAACTTTTCACTTTCCTCTTCTTGGGATCTTAAGCACTGTTAACTTCCTCAGTTTTGGCATCTTCCCTGCCCCTCTCCCTCCAACTAAGAAATTGTGACTAAGCTTATTTGGAGTGTTGGGGCTATTGTTTATGGTAAGAGAAAAAGAGATCCAGGATGATACCTTCAGTGCTCAACCACCATCCATGCCAGGATCAGTAAGTAATTACTGAGTGCCTAACTCTGTGACAGGGGAGCCACCACGACAGAGGGTGGTAAACGAGGGCTTGGGCTTTAGAGACAAAGCCAGGTTACCTTAGGCAGGTCATTTAACCTTTTGGGGCCTTCTTATCTATGACATGTAATCAATATGCCTACCTCACAAAGCTACAGGATGGACATAAAATTTGTGTGCAATTTATATTAGTTTACTATTTAAATTGCACACAAACTTTATGTCTACCCTGTATTGTGAGTATACACGTTTGCTATGTTTGCTATGCACATTTGCTAGTAGGGGGCCTGGGCAGCTGTAACTCCCACTCTGAGAAGGCACCCAGGCTGCCTGTGCTGGGCTGAGGGGGGATACAGAAGACTTCAGACTAGGGGCTGGGCAAGGACCGGGGTTGGGTGGCACTGAAGAGCTGGGGATGGGGAAGGGTCCCTCTGATCTCCCTGATGCTCTCAGAGCCTCCTCCACAGCCCACCTGCTCTTTGATGAGATCAGGGAAGGGAAGCAAGGAAAGGAGGAAGAAAAGAAAGAAGGAAGGAAGAAGAAAAGGTAGGGAGGTGGAAGGAGATGATAACAAAAGCACAGTTAAGGAGCAAACTTAGAGCTCATTAGAAATAGTCATGCCGTTCCTTCCTCTCCTCTGGTCTGTTTCAAACCTGGCTATTTTAACGGGATAGTAAAAAATTGATGCTCCTCACAGATCTGGGAGCCGGGGGTCTAGGTGACCTGGAGGTAGAAGCTGGCCTGTGAGTGCACCCAGGTGCTCTGGGGAGGGGTGCCAGGGGCGGCGCTCACTTCATGCCCTGCTGGAAGACCGAGTTGCGGCGGGTCTTGCAGATGATGAGGTCAGCCCACTGCACGACCACGATGCTGGCAAAGAAGGCCGTGTGACATGTGAACTCCACCACCTTGCGCTGCTCGTAGGTCTGGCGGGCAGAGAAAGGGGAGAATGTCAGAGGACAGGGTGAGACCAGATCGCAGCATGGCCTCTCGGTAGTGGTTGAACCCTGGGTACCTCGCCCACCCTAGTCCCCAGGCCCCATTGGCCACTACTGTCCTCCCCTGCTGGGCACCCAGCACCCCTCCTCTGCACTCAGGCATGTGCATTTCCCAGTGCCACTCACCCACTCCTGCCCGTAGCTGTCCTCCAGGTCGTTCATGGTGCGGTCATCCCAGTCGAGGCGGATGCCCAGCAGCCGTGATGGCAGGAAACCATTCTCGGCCAGGATCACAAAATAGGTGAAGAAGCCACCCAGTGCCTGAATCATCCCTGTGGGCAGTGGGCAAGGCAGGGCCTGGGTCAGAAAAGGAAGCAGAGTAGCCAGCCCTCAGGGCCAGAGGTGGAGTCCCTGACCCTGGGGAGCTGGCTCCTGTCCTGGAACTTTGCTTGGGGCTTATCCTTCGGAAGGCTGGGGAGGAGCCCTCTGGGGTGCCCTTGGAGCCCTGGGCCCGTACCAATCTGTCCGTAGGCCATGCTGATGAGCCGCTCATTCACCAGCTTGTCTGTCTGTGGGTTCCGTGGCTGCCGCTTCATGATATCACTCTCAGCTGCCTCATAGGCCAAGGAAATGGCAGGGACCTGCGTAGAGTGGGCATGGAGAAGGAGGAGCATTTGAAGGGAGGTGACAGGAGCAGTGGCGAGTCTTTGACACAATTCAGGGAGCATTGAGTAAGGCCCTGTCTTTTTCCAAGACTGTGCTTGTCTTCTCTGTACCCATCACAGCCTGGGTAGCTGCCCGGAGGCCCCTCTCCTTCCCCCTCTCTGCCCCTCCCACCCGGTATGTCCTCATGGCCACCTTGCCTGTCCCCTACTCTGCCTCTGGGCTCACCATGTCTGTGCCCAGGTCGATGCAGAGGATGGTGACAGTGCCCAGAGGCAGGGGGATGTTGATAATGATGAACAGCAGGAAGGGGGTGATCTCGGGGATGTTGCTGGTCAGAGTGTAGGCGATGGACTTCTTCAGGTTGTCGAAGATCAGGCGGCCTGTAGAGGAGGCTCTGAGGGCATCTAGTAGGTCATAGGGACCCTTCCCCATCCCTGGCCCCAGAGGCATGGCTGCCCATTTTCCCAAAAGAGGAAAGTTGGTGTTTGAGGGAAGCTGCAGCAGGCTGGGCTGCCCCAGGAAGCTGGAGCAGGGTGCAGTGTGATACGTCCCGGACACCGCCCAGCTGCCCAGCCTGCTCACCCTCCTCCACCCCAGTGACAATGGAGGCAAAGTTGTCATCCAGCAGGATCATGTCGGCCGCCTGCTTAGACACGTCAGAGCCAGAGATGCCCATGGCAATACCAATGTCAGCCTTCTTCAGCGCGGGGGAGTCATTCACCCCGTCCCCTGTCACAGCCACGATGGCTCCCTGGGGAGAGGACACAGGATGCTCCAGGATGAAGCCCCTACCCGGGTGTGGCCCCTTGCCCTGTCCTGCCTCCCTATCCCTTCTGCCATCTTCCTCCAGTGGCGCTGCTCACCTGCCTCTGACATCCCTCCACAATGATGAGCTTCTGCTGAGGGGACGTCCGGGCAAAGACGATCTCTGTGTGGTTCTTGAGGATCTCGTCCAGCTGCTCTGATGTCATGTCCTTCAGGTCAGAGCCATGCACCACGCACGCCTTGGCTTCTCTGGGGAGAGGTGGAAGGGCTGACTCCTCTCCTCAACATCTCTGGGCTGCCCCCCACACCTCTTGCTTCACTTTCCTCTCCCCAGTCCTCTCTGGGGAAGTGATGCTAACTCCTCGGCATCATTACAGTCATAAATGCATATTGCCAAGCCCTGGGCTGGGTCCTTCAGACATTTCTCACTCCTACAGCAGCCCTGCCATGCTTGGGCTGAGACAACAGGAGGTAACACGATGTCTCTGATGTTATATAGCTGGTCAGTTGCATAGTTGGACAGACTCAGGACTGAGGAACCAGGTGCAAAAGTGGCAGAGGAAGGGCCCATAAAGGTCCAGATATCCCCAGGGGACACTCTAGCCTTTTGTGGGAGAGGATGTGCTGAAGGGGACAGGGTATCCTGTGCAGGTCTCACCTGGGGTTGACTTGGCTCACAGGGATGTTGAGCCGGGCAGCAATGTCCTCCACTGTCTCATTGCCCTCAGATATGATGCCCACGCCCTTGGCAATGGCCTTGGCTGTGATAGGATGGTCCCCTGTCACCATGATCACCTAGCAGAGGGGGAAGAGAGCAAGGAAAACAGAGTTACAGGTCTCTCCACCCCTTTCCCAGTGTCAGGAACAGCTAGACTATGAGATGTCAGGGGCTGGCACATCCCAGCCAGGATAATGGGACAGTGTGTATGTGTGTGTGTGTGTGTGTGTGTGTGCCTGCGCGCGTGAATGGGTGAGGAGGAGAGACAATGACAAGCTATGTTATGTTCAGGGGAACAAAAATGTTTGCTTAAATGGAGGGAAATGTCCATGACAGAGTAAGAAACAATCAGAGTTCCTTGGAAAAGAAGCCACAATTCTTTAGGATGATTTGGGAGATTTTTTTTTTAGGAATTTGGGTTTCATGGGATTCAAGGAAGTCAGAGTTAGAAGGACCCTTTAATAGTTTCCTCAGTTTACAGATGAGGAAACTAAAACTTAGAGAGGGGCTGTGATTTGCTCAAGGACCCAGGACTGGGACCTGGTAATCTAAGTAACTGTTGTAATATGATCATTGCAGCATTCTAACTGCGCGAGCAGGGAAAAGATGAACATAGCACCCCTTGCCTTCGACACCTTGTTTATCTGCCCCTGACATCCTGTCATAGCATGCCTCACACCGGATAATATTTATTGCTGTCACTGCAGCGTGAATGGAATTGGGGTGGGTGGCACTGCCAGCTGAGAGGCCATGATGAACACTAGGTGATCAGAGCGGGGCTAGGACAGCATTCGTATATGTGGGCTTTGGGGGCAAATCCCACAATACTGAAAAGGAAGCCTCTCTAGACCCTACTACCTTCTCTACCATACCCACCACTTCATTCCAACTGCCCCCAAAGGCCACATGGGCCTCCCAATTGAATAACGAAAGCGTCTTTGTGGTCTTCAGCCTACTCAACCTCTCTGAGGCATTTGCCACTGTTGACCAACTCTCCTTGAAACCTTAGCCTCCCTTGGTTCCCATAGACCCCCTCCATTTCCAGTTTTCCTCCCCTCTTCAGGATGATCTTCCCAGCCCCTAGGGAGGAATAGGAGGAGCTGTGGCTTTGGAGATGGCCAAAGACCTGATTTTAAGCATTGACCTTGTCTAGTTTTCATGCTTAGATAAGTCACTTCACCGAGTCTCACCACAATGGAGAGGATGATGCCTACCTTTCCAGGTGGTCATGAAGATTACATGGCATTGGGTGGATGCCCAGTAAAGTTAGTGGTGTAGGTAGGAGGCTACATAGATGGAGGAGGGACTGGATTTGGGGAGCCCACTGCTGTCATTCAGACAAAGGAACCAGTGCGGAGGGGGCAGCTTCCTCCCTGCTCCCTCCACACTGGTTCCTCTTCCTGTACTTGCCCCTAAATGTCAGTGTGATGCAGGGTTTTATTCTCCTCCCCTTTCCTGATCCACATTCTCTTCCTGGGCAACATGATAAAATGTACTAAGAAAACTATAGTTTGCACCCATGTGCTATTGAGACTCAAGTCTGGTTCTGACCCTTGTTTATGGGCTCTAGGCTGTATTCCAGCATTCCCTGGAGGATCTCTCCTGGAATAGCTTATATATCCTTAAAACTTAAGGTCAAAATTGAACTCATAATCTTTACTCCCACCTCCCTCCCTCCATCAAGCCTGCCTTTCCACTCCCTGCTTGCATACTGTCCTCTTCATTCATTCTGAGCCTTTCTCTCCTATGTCTTCCCCACCTCCAATACTCATTTTGTCCAAGTTCTTCAAACAGGGCTCAAATACAATTTCCTTCCATCCCCTTTATCATTGCCTTCATTCACATCATCGTCCCTTGTCTGAACAATTGCAGTGGACTCCCCAAATCCAGTCCCTCCTCCATCTACGTAGCCTCCTAAAACCTAGACCTGCTCGGTGACACCTGTGGCTCTCTGCGGCCTGCAGACTAAAGCCCAAATCTGATATTTAAGCCAAGTCCTTCTAACAGTTCCTGACCCAGCATTCCAGTCTCAATCCCTGGTGCTTCTGGCACCATCCCCCTCCGGCCTGCACACATGCTCCGTGAGGTCCAGCCATGTCAAGGCACACACTGTTCCTGCTCCCTTGCTGCCTTATAGAATACTCTTCAATCATCAAAGCCCAGATCAGGTATCATCCCCTCTGTCACTGTCTGATTCCTGGAGGCAGAATTAGCTGTTCTTCCCATGCAGGTCCTCTGCCCAGCCAGATCATGGCGAGAAGTACCTCCTGGAGCAGGAGGATCATGGGCTTTCCAGAGAAGCTGACCACGCTTCACATTCCCAAACCACTTCTTACCAGCAGGCTTATTTTGAAAAAGCTACTCACCCACTCCCAGTTTCAGTTTATTTTTAAATGGGGATAATGATGCCTACCTTGGAGACAGTGCTTATGGGGTTCAGAAATCACATATATACACAGCACCAAGTCCTCTGGTGTGATGGTTAAGAAACAGCAGACTGCCTTGGCTCAAATCCTGGCTCTATGACTTACTAGCTGTGTGGTCTTGGGCATCTTACTTTGTGCCTCAGTTTCCCTCTCTGTAAAAAAGGGAAAATACTAGTGCTTACTCATAGGGTTGCTTTGAATATTAACTGAGATCATACACCTTTAGAGCTTAGAATAGTGCCTGGGGCAGCACCCATGGCTCAAAAGGGTAGGGCGCCAGTCCCATATGCCAGAGGTGGCAGGTTCAAACCCAGCCCCAGCCAAAAACTTGCAAAAAAAAAAAATTGAAAGTAAAAAAAAAAAAAACTAGATTAGTGCCTGATTTATATGAAAGTTCAAAAAATAATTGACTGTTTTTATTATTAGAGTGTCTGCCCCATACTAGGTGCTCAATTACCCTACAGCTATGAGTGTTCTGCGATTAATTGGAAAGACATCTGTTTTCCCTGAGACTTCACACGATGAAGAGACTGAGCCCTGTGTCTTGTTCATCTTTGGGTCCCCAGGGCCTGGTGCAGTATCTGACCCTCAGTTGACAAGTGGCCTTGAATTTATTTGCCAACAGGTAAGATGCTGCTAACAGAAGGGCAGCAATGAAACCAGAACAGGTGGCCTGAGAAGGGGGCTGGTAAAGAGTCGTATCTGGGAAACAGGAAAGTAAGCCCCAAGATGGAAGGAATTTTTGTCAGCTTGTTAACTCCAGTACCTTGCATGATGCCTCATACACAATAACTATTTTCTAAATGAAGACCGAACATAGCACAGAGAAGGGAGTGGTCAGTGAGAAGCCATTGCAGGTTGAGTGGGAGGTGGTCTGCGGGCCTCTGGGGTGAGCCAGTGGGGACAGACAAAAGCTTGCTAATCCCATTGCAAATGATTAGAGAGAGCAGAAGTTGGGAAGGGTAGGATCACCAGGCCTCCAAACAGGGTGCCGGGCCATGCTTGGAGTGGAAGGGTACACATGCATATAGGACAGTGAGCTGTGCCACAGAGGGAGAGTTGGGTGTGGTATCTGGCCACTCTGAGCAAGAGGGATGAGGGTGAGAGCTCCACAGCAGAGGTGAACCTTTCCTCGAAGATGCACAGATGGTCAGCCTCTCTGAGTCAGTAGGATGGAAGCCACCAGTGGCCTGGGTCTTTTCCAGGCAGCATGAGGGAGGTGAGGATGGAGGGGAGACCGGTACCTTGATGCCTGCACTTCGGCACTTGCCCACCGCATCTGGCACAGCAGCCCGGGGAGGGTCGATCATGGACATGAGGCCCACAAAGCAGAGCTTCTCTGTGGGAAAGTTCAACTCATCTGTGTCGAACTTGAAACCCCGAGGAAACTTTCCAGAGGGCAGATTCAGCTGGCAGAACCCTGAAGTGGGGCAGAAGGGAGGCATGAGAACAGCAGAGTGGCTGCCTGGGAGTCTTCAGAGCCCCCCACCCCAGGGAGGTCAGCAAGGCTTGGCAATCCCCTTCCCAGCCCTGCTCCCTGCTTCTGGCCCCTCACCCAGCACACGCTCCCCCAAGCCTCCCAGTTCCATGTAGGCATTTTGGAAGGCATCTTGCATCTCCTTGTCCAGTGGGATCTCCTTGCCCTGCACCAGGATGGTGGAGCACCGGTCCAGGATGCGCTCTGGCGCCCCCTTCATCACCAGCACATGGCTCTGGGGGAGGTCTTCCCGCTCGTGGATGGACAGCTAGAGAGAGGACAGGCAGTTACAGAGAGGGCCAGACTTTGTCTGGGTAGCTCCAGGGCCCAGCACAGGGCCTATGTAGACTGGCCGCTGGGACAGAATCCACCCTTGAGAAAACAGTCTTGACCTTCAAAGATTGCCAACCAGGGGAGAATCTCCAGGTGTGAGAGGTTCTTGGAACTCACAGTCCCAACTCTTATAACCTGAGCATCGCCTCCATGGGACAGTCACTCATTCCACACACACTTATTGACATCAGTGAAGACAGGTACTGTGCTAGTGGCTGGGGGGCCCCCACTGCCACAGCAGCCTCAGGCTTTGCCCCTGTGTCTCATGCAGAACGTAGCTGAGACTGCCTTCCTGCTGTTCAACAGGTGCCTAAAGGCTGAGGGATGTCATGGAGGGGGTTACAGAAATGTGTTTCACCTGAATGGGATGGAATAGTTGGAGGGCTAGGCCAGAGGACGGGGCCAGTGGAGGGTGACAACGTGGGGGGGGGGGTTGGGAGATGCAGTAGGTGTATCAGTTGTGCTGAGTGTGAGGGGACATGACCCTTAGATGCCACCCTCCAATTAATGCTTCCCCGTTTGGTTTTGCCCCCTCCCATTTCTTTCCCTCTCTCTTCTTCTGTCCTATCAATCCAGCCAAACCTGGTACTTGTTGGTAGAGTTGAAAGGAATCTCTGCCACCTTGGGGTTCCTGTCCCTCATCTTCCTCACTGAGCCACAGGACAGCTCAATGCACTTGAGCAGAGCTGACTCAGAGGCATCACCAGCTGTGTCCCGCTGCCAGGAGAAAGGAGAAATCAGTGCCACAGGGTGGGAGGGAAGGGTGTGGAGGACCAGGCCAGGAGGACACTAAGACCCCCAGGGCAGCCACAACGGGTGGGAGGGAAAGCCAGGCATCAGCCAGAAGCCTGCTGCAAGTGCCAACCCCCACCTTGGACACAGAGATGTTCTCCTGCCCAGCTTTGAAGACGGCACGGTTGCAGAGACCAGCAATCCGGGACAGGGCTGTCCATGTGGGAGATCGTTTATCGAAAGTGGCCCCTGTGGGGACATGAGGAGAACTAGGAGTGTGGCTCCCCTTCAGAGCTTTACCTCAGTCCCCCTGCCACTCTGGCGCCCTTAGCACCCACCACCCCTTCACTCCCTCTGGAGCACCCAATCACCAGACTGGTCTTCTGTGGTGTCAGCCTCATGGATCTGGTTGTCAAACCACATGTGGGCGACTGTCATGCGGTTCTGGGTGAGGGTGCCAGTCTTGTCTGAGCAGATGGTGGACGTGGAGCCCAGCGTCTCAACCGCCTCCAGGTTCTTCACCAGGCAGTTCTTCCGTGCCATGCGCTTGGCTGTCAGTGTCAGGCACACCTGGTAGAGAGAGAGAGAAGAAAAAGGGTGAAGCCTGGAGCTGGTGATGACCATGATCTCACTCTGGACTATGACTCTATTCCTCCTCCCTCCATCCCACACCACTAACACGTGTGGGTGGGACCTAGCTGTAAATGGTGAATGTGCTTGATTTTAGATATGATGAATTGCAACTGTGGGTACATTGAAGATGAAAAGCCCAGCAGGCAGTTGAAGGCATTTGACTAGAGCTCCAGAGAGCAGCAGAGGAGAGTGGGGCAAAGGGGTGGGAGGCCATGTACACAGAGCTGGAAACTAGGAGGTGGGTTCTCTCTAGGGGCTTATGAAGACCAGAGAGCTGAGGCCTAAGGATCAGTGTAGGGGGACAGGGAGGGGACCAAGGGGTAGAAACCAGGATGTCACCCATCAGTAACTAAAAAAAGGGAGAATCCTAGGAGGGTGGACAGCAGTATCTATTTCAGCAGCAGAGCTGGGGATGGGAGTTGAGAAAAGGTCACCAGATTTGCTAGTCTGTCACTGGTGACCTTAGGGCTTTCCCAGGAGAGCTGGAGCCTTAACTGGAGTCCCAGGCTAGGGGATGCTGGAGGGTGACCGTGACACGCTCCAGGGAAGAAGCTGAGAGCCAGGTAGAGACGCCCTAAGGCTTTCAGAATCATGCTCTGAGTCATATCTAAGTAGCATCTGATGTACAACATTAGAGATTAGAAGGGAAATTATTGAGGAGTCACAGGCACCTGCGCCTCTCTCCTTTTGAGGAAAGGGTAGTGAGACCTTCCCCAGTGGCACGTCAGCCTGACCCACTCACAGTGACGGTGGCCAGAAGCCCCTCAGGCACATTCGCCACAATGATGCCGATGAGGAAGATGACTGCCTCCAGCCAGCTGTAACCCAGGATGAGGGACAGCACAAAGAAGGAGACCCCCAGGAACACAGCCACCCCCGTGATCAGCTGGATGAAGTGCTCGATCTCCATGGCTATGGGCGTCCGCCCAACCTCCAGGCCCGAGGCAAGAGTGGCTATACGGCCCATCACTGTCCGGTCACCTGTGGCAATCACGATGCCTCTGGCAGTGCCTGCAACATAGGAGGGGATACAGGCTGGGTGTTTTGTGGCTTCCGGAGGACTGGAATCCTGTCTTGCTTTCTGAGCAAGGAAAACCATTGCAGAGACATACTGAGAGGCCAGAGGCCAGCAGATTATAGGCAGGTTGCCTCACGTGGGTTACATGCCCTGGATAGATTGACCATCCCAGAATCCAGACAGCAGTAAATGATTCTCCTGTGCTTGGACCCCTGGAGAAGCTTTGCAAAATAATCTCAAAATTCAAATCAAGGAGATTCAATAAATGGAATAAAAATTTCCTGTGGTATTTCAGTAAAATCAATCTCATACTTGATGTCATCCAAAAGCATACTATGAACACAGAGTAAAAGCACTCATTGTGAATTTTCTGTTTAGTCTTAGGATTTTCTTTCTCAACATTAGGCATGAATGTCTACAGAGGGGGGTAGGCAATTCCTACCTTGTGTGACATCACAGGGGTTTGGGAGAAGGAAATGTATAGTGGAAAGGTGTGCATGCTGGAGCCAGCCAAATCTGGGTTGGAATCCTTTTATGAATTCCTACCCAGGGGTTGCTTGAATATTTAGGTCAGGTCGCACTGTTGTACACCCAGACCAGTGTCTGCAGCAAAGGAGGTGTTCAGCACGTTTTGATTCCATTCATTTCCTCTCCTCTCTTCAAAGCCAAGTGCAGAGTAAGCAATGGGAGTGTATTTCCAAATGCAGGAAATGTCAATTTCAGTATACTAAAAATTTAGGCAATTTAACGTGTGGTGATTTTGGTTGTAGAGCCAACCCTCTGTATCCATGGATTCTACATCTGCAGAGTCAACCAACTTCAGATGGAAAATATTCAAAAATAAATGACTAAATAAACAAAAATAGCAATACAACAATAAAAAATACACATTTAAAAACCAATACAGAGTAATAGCTATTTACATAGCATTTACATTGCATTAGATCTTGTAAGTAATCTAGAGATGATCATTTAAAGTGTACAGGAGATGTGGGAAGGTTATATACAAATATCATTGTCATCTTATATAAGGGACTTGGGCATCCATGGATTTTGGTAATTGTGGGGGTCCTGGAAACACTGTCTTGTGGATACTGAGGAATGCTGAAGGAGAAACAAAACCCCAGAGAAACACAACATTCCAAAGAGAGTTGAGAAATGGGAAGGGCAGGTGTGCACTGGGGACAAGGCCACCTGTACCCTGCCTTCAAGAGGCCTGTGATCTAGTGAGGCTTCTCCCTTCCACCATCTCTTACCTCCAGCTCCTTCTCTGAGTGTTGGCCCCGGGCTTGACTGCACAGGCACAGATTTCAGTTGTGCCTGGACCCCTGCCCTTCAGTGATGGCCGTTCTAGGAGTTATTTACCTTTGTTTATCTCTAGAACTCAGCACAAGGCTGGCAAGCTGGGCAGCCTGTGCTTCCTGAGCAGTTTTTGTTTTTGTTTTGTTAGTGTAGCACACAGGCTTCGGTGAAGCCTGGAGGAGGGCCCGTGTGCTCACCTGGCCTAAAAAATTTCTGGACTGTCCCACAGCTTGGGGCTCTGGTCAAAGCCAGGGTCAGAGAAGGAAGCAACTAGAACCTCAAGCAGTGGAAGTCCTCAGTCAAATTCAAAGACTTCTAGGGATCAAGGGTGGTCCAGAGGATTTGTATGTGGTACTTGTGCATGTCTGCACATGTAGGGGGTCTGGACCCATTTTCTGAAGGCTTTGAACCCCATTCAGTCTTGGGGCAGAGTCAGGCTGCCCCTAGTCAGCTCTCTGGAGGGGACAGCTTCTGTAACATTTAGGGCTCTCTAGATCCTCCAGTCCCCCCTCTATGGCAGAGCCAAGTTAGTAGTACCATAGCCCCAACCCAGACTGAGGGTTCTGGATTCAAACTCTTCTCACCTTCCACACAGTTGGTAGAGAAGAAGCAGATATTGCGGGTCTCCAGGGGGTTCTCATGGGTGAACTCCGGGGAGCGTGTCTGGGGCTCTGACTCGCCTGTTAGGGATGAGTTGTCCACCTGAGGAGGAAGGAATGTGGCGTCATCAGACTGACAGGTTACTTGTATGCACACACGTGTCTCTGAGCCGACTGAAGCCATTCTCAACCTTCATGACATGAGGGACAACGTCAGACCCTCATCATACATTTATGGCATTACTCAGCTATTGCCACTGCTCCGGTTGAAATCCTGACCCTTACTGACACCTTCTGTGACCTCAGGTTACCTACTCATCCAGAGAACTTCCCTTTACTCATCTATAAGATGGGGAATGTAAACAGAATCTCTGCATGGCACAGCCATGGGGCTATCGTTAATATTGCAGTCTATAAAAACGGTACTTTGTAGGGTCACTCAGGGCACAGTCTGGGTGGCCACCTCATTCTTTCAGAGTTAGATTAGATTGCACACGTGAATGTACATAAAGCATCTGACACACAATTGGTACTCAATGCATGATTATTGGAAAGTAGGTATCAAATTACTAGCAGAGACAGAGCGTTCGAAGCACACAGAGGCATGGAGCCACACAGAAGGTCATACTCTGAGAGAAGGATCAGCTGGGAGTATGGGGGAAGGTGTTGACATTTGGACCCGGGTCTCCTGACCTATAAACTTCTAACCGGGCCCTCCTGGCTCTACACAGCCTGCTTGCTCCAGGGTGACCGACTCACCTTACAGCCATGAGAAGAGATGATCCGGAGGTCTGCCGGCACACGGTCTCCACCCTTCACCTCCACCAGGTCCCCGACCACCACTTCCTCTGCATTGATCTGCATCTTCTCTCCTTCCCGGATCACGAGGGCTTGCTGTGGGGAGGCCATGGGCATCTCATGAAATGTTCCATTCTACACCTGCCTGCCTCCCCTGGTCTCCCACTGCTCCCTGAACCACACCAAGGGGTAGGATAAACCCCTGTGCCGATGAAAAACTAGTTTCTGGCGTGGAGCTCTGGAGTCTCTTTTCTGCTCACCTCTCTCTTAGAACACAAGGAGTTGAGAGGGGATGAGTTGGAAATTCCCAGAAATCACAGGGCCCAGCCCAGAGCCCAGCCTTGCCATCTACCTGTGGCACCATGTTCTTAAAGGAGTCCATGATCTTGGAGCTCTTGGCCTCCTGGTAGTAGGAGAAGCAGCCAGTGACGATGACCACAGCTGCCAGCACCACGCCTAGATATAGCTGGGGAGGAGAAAGGATTTGAGGGGCCTGCCCTTCCCCTACCTGGAAGGGGCAGCTCCACTTGGGATGAGCTAGTCCAGATTTTGGGACTGGAAATGAGACTGGTGGGAAAAGTCCTTCTCTCTAACCTCCCCCTCTCTTGCCACCTTCCAACCTCCTAAAACAAGAAAGGGCAGGGAAGTCTCAGGGAGTGCCCAGGGCTAGGACTTCTCTAGGGGATAGGGCTAGGGAAGCAAACAAGCTGACATGCGTGGGAAGGAACAGGGTGGCCTGTCTCCTTCACTATTGAGTATGTGCCTGTGTGTGGTGGGGGAGGTGCTTCCTGGATACATATGGAAACCTCACCCCTTTGCAGCCCGTGGTGCTGAGGGACTCTGATGGGGCTCTGAGGGACTGACCTGACCGTTTTGTCCCCCTCTACCTGCTGGTTGGAGGGTTGCAGGACAGAGTCATGGGCTGGCCCAGGGGTCCAGCTGTGCTGCTCACATTGTCATTGGATGGTTCGTCCTCCATGGCCGCCTGGATGCCATAGGCCAGGAAGCAGAGGATGGCACCGATCCACAGCAGGATGGAGAAGCCCCCAAAAAGCTGTCGGCAGAACTTGACCCACTCTGGAGTTGTGGGGGGTGGAGTGAGGGCATTGGGCCCATCACGAACCAGAATGTCTTGGGCCCGCTGGTTGGTGAGGCCCTGAGGGAGGGAGGAGAGGTGTAGGGCATGTACACAGAGCCAGCCCAGCTCCCACCATGCATATCCTGTCCCTCTTGGGCAGGGGAATAATGTCAAGGTGGGGAGTAAAAATCCCACCTGGTTGGAAGAGGCAGGGGACTATCCATTGGGAAAGCCCATATGGAAGAGGTGGCTTTTTTTTTTTTTTGGTGCAGTTTTGGGCCGGGGCCAGGGCCAGGTTTGAACCCACTATCTCTGGTATATGAGGCCAGCTCTACTCCTTGAGCTACAGGTGCTGCTCCAAGGGTAGCATTTGTGACGGGACTGGGAGGCCTTGAAGGCTGATAGGAGTTTTTACAGTAAACAGAGGCTCCACCTGGAGCCTCTGTTTTAAGATTAATTTTGTTTGGGACCATAACATCTCCCCTGGAGGCAGCCTGGATAACCTTCCCAGAAAAGCACCTTAACCAGATCCTCCCCCACCTCTCTTCCTTCAGATCCCCGTTTTTATGAAGAGTTGTAGGGGAGTCCTACACTACTGACCATCAGTGTCAAACAGCTTTGGCAATTGCCTGTCACTTTCCATAGGAAGCCTCGCAGGTTCTGTTCCCTCTGCCCCAGGCTGATTCAGAGGCCCCTTTCTGGATCCCATGCTTGATTCCAGAGCTGTCCTCACCATATTGCCTTGGAATTCTACAGCACTTCTTTTTTATCTACATTTATTCATTCATTTCATAAATGTATATTGAGCACTTATGACATGACAGGCACTGACGTTGACTTTGGGGATCCAGAGACAGACAAGACTGACAAAGTCCCTGCCCTTGTGAGCTCATGATCAAGAGGGATGAAACACAACAAACACATACATATTAATGCAGAGAATAAAGAGTGTTATTAAGAAAGATAAAGTGGCTCGGCGCCCGTAGCATAGTGGTTACACAGTGCCAGCCATATACACCAAGGCTGGTGGGTTTGAACCCAGCTCAGGCCAGCTAAAACAACAATGACAACTGCAACAAAAAAATAGCCAGGCGTTGTGGCGGGCGCCTGTAATCCCAGCTACTTGGGAGGCTGAAGCAAGAGAATTGCTTAAGCCCAAGAATTTGAGATTGCTGTGAGCGGTGAAGCCATAGCACTCTAACGAGGGTGACATAGTGAGACTTACTCAAAAGAACAAATAAAAAATAAAGTAAGGAGAAGGAATAGGGACAGAGAATTTTAGAAAAAGCTAGCAGGAACATCCTGTATAAGAAGATATGCACCAACTCAATTTTTCCTTTTTTTCTTTTTAATACGGAAAGTCACTCTTTGCTGCAGGCTGGAGTGCCATGGTATTAATCCACCTCACAGAAACCTCCAACTCTTGGGCTCAATCCTTTTGCCTTAGCCTCCCAGGTAGCTAGGGACTATGGGCCACATCACAATGCCCAGCTGATTGTTTCTCTTTTTAATAGAGACTAGACACACTCTTGCTCAGGCTGGTCTTAAACTCCTGACTTCAAGAGATCCTCCTGCCTTGGCCTCCCAAGTACCTAGCTGGGACTGCAGGTGCCCACTGCAATGCCTGGCTAGTTTTTCTTTTTCTTTTTTTTGCAGTTTTTGGCTGGTTTGAACCCACTACCTCTGGCATATGGAGCTGGCGCCCTACTCCTTTAAGCCACAGGCGCTGCCCCTAGTTTTTCTATTTTTTTTTTTTTTTTGAGATAGGAGCCTCAAACTGTCCCCCTGGGTAGACCATGGCACCACAGCTCACAGCAACCTCCAACTCCTAGGCTCAAGCAAGTCTCTTGCCTCAGACTCCCAGGTAGCTACAACCACAGGCGTCTGCCACAACGCCCGGCTATTTTTTGGTTGCAGCCATCATTGTTGTTTGGCAGGCCTGGGCTGGATTCAGACCCACCACCTTGGGTGTATGTGGCTGGCGCCTTAGCCACTTGAGCCATAGGTACCGAGCCAGTTTTTCTATTTTTAATAGCGAGGGATTCTCACTCTTGCTCAGGCTGGTCTCAAACTCCTGAGCTCAAGAGATCCTCCTGCCTCAGCCTTCTAGAGTGCTGAGATTACAGGTGTGAGCCACTATGCCCTGCCTACCCACTCAATTTTTGATGAATTTTTTTCCCCTGAAATGATGGCAATCTGACTGTGCCACATACTATTTATGTGACCTTGGGAAATTACTCTTCCTCTCTGTGTCTCTTTGCTTTAATTAACAGGTCTATGAAATCTATCTTGTAGGGTTGTTATAAGGATTAATTATATGTAGTGTCTAGGCTGGGCCTGGTGCTTCATATTTGTAATCCCAGCACTTTGGGAGGCTGAGGCAGGAGGATAGCTTGAGCCTGGCAGTTTGAGGCTACAGTGAGCTATGATGCTGCCACTACATTCTATCCTGGGCCACAGAGCAAGACCTTGTCTCAAAAAAAAAAAAAAAGGTGTATCCTAATGCCACACATGTAGCAGGGGCCCACCCAATTACTGTAGAGGAATCGGTTAGCTCATGCTCCTGTGTGTCAGCTCTATGGGAGGTTGGGTGTGGCTGACGTTGCTCAGGGTAGAAGTCAGGTTTCTGCCTGGAGGGCCTCTGGGGCCTGGGTTCTAGGGAGCTCTGGCTCCCAGGGTATACAGGGAGAGAGCTTAGGGCTAGGAAGTAGGGGATCCACCCTCTAGTTTGGCTGTGCCACCAACTGGCCATGTAACCTCAGGCAAGTGTCCTGGGTCATGTGTTAGAGGGCTGGTGATAGTGTGAAGGCTCTTCTCTCACCTCTTTGCTTCCCTTGTTAGAAGCCCTCCACTCACCTTGGACAGGTCCACTTGGTATTTGCGGCCCAGCTCATCCAAGGACAGCTTGTGGTCATCCTGGGGAGGGAAAGGCCAGTTACTTTGGGGAGGCCAGTTACTTTGAGTGAGTGTATCCAGATGGGCACGAGGCCCTGGGGATGACAGGGGTGAGGTGAGCAGCCCAGGGACACAGAGTTTCTCTGAGTACACTGGTGGCCAGGGTAGCCCTCCCTGCATAGGCCCCTCCTCTCCACCCAGTGGAGTGGGCTCTGGGTCTCACCATGGTCACTTCCTTCTTCAGCTCATCCAACTCCTTCTCTTTCTGTTTCTTCTTGCCGCCACCATTCTCTGCAGTGGTGGCGGCAGGTGAGTACTCGCGTCCATCCTGCAAGAAGAAGGCAGAGCCCAAGGAGTCAGGGAGACCAAGGTTGGAGGCTGCATTCCTGCCAGGCAGATGGGGGCCCAGGCACTGGGATTGGGGGCCCTGGATTCAGAGGCAGCAATTGTCTTGGGGGAAGAAGCAGGGCTGGAGGCCAGAGGGACCCAGGTCTTATCTCACAGACTATTGGCAGAGCCACGGGGCTCTGCGTGTGACCTGCAGGGAAGGGTGAAGGGCTCAGGACTGAAGAGCACTGCTTTGTGGTTTAGGACTTCCGGCCATTGGTCTTCTGCTAAGATTTTGTTTGTTGAAAGGACCCTGCTGCTAAACACAAACCAAAACAAAAATTCAAAAAAAAAACCCAACCACCATCCTATGCTGTTTGGGAGAATTCTGGAGGGCACGGGGTGGTGGGGTGGTGGTGGTGGGTAGAAGGTATTGAGGGTGTGGGAATGTCTTTGCCCAATACCATGGCTGTTGTTCTCCATAGAGAGGAGGAGTAGAGACAGTTGGGAACCTGGGGAAGCAAGAGCCTCTGGGAAGCAGGAACAGACAGGGAAGTGTCGGAGGAGACTAGGGTAGAGAGAATTTGTAGGGGGAGGGTCAGAGTGTGACAGGGAATGGGAATACAGGTGGGCTGAGAGCCCCCTCCATCGGCTGGGCAGGCCTGCCTACTCCTGGACAGAAGGTAACTCACAGGACTTGACACCCCAAAGCACAAGTGGACAAGAAGGGAACTGAGCCCCGTTGTCCAAAAACACATGACATTGTAAATCTAAAACTAACATTTGGTTTTAGGTCTGAGCATTCCTGGGTCATCTGGGTGAATCAGATGGACATGCTGACTGTGGCCTTATGAAGCTCCCATTTCCTCTTCCTCCCCAGAATCTGGGTTCTCCCCACCACCCAGGCTCCCAGGGACTTCAGAAAACTTCTCCTTCCATGGGAGGAAATGATAGCTTAGCAGGGGGCTGGGAAAGGCCTGGGGTGGCCATGCCAAGCGTCAAAAAAATGCCTTTTCACATCTTCTTGCGCCCAGGCTCCTGTCCTTCCACTCCTCCAGATCCAGGATCCCTGTCCCAGAGGGGCTGCTCCATTTATGCCTGGCACCTTACTGGACTCTATAGGCTGCACTAGGCTTTCAGGAATGAGCTTTTCTATACTACGAGGTAATTTGGTTTGGGTTTTTTTCTCTATCAAGAGTGGATAACTGGGTAGGATCAACAGCCAAGTTGTTTGTCCTTTTTTGCAGGATAATGCATTTTCTTGCGTTTTTTTTTTTTTAAGATTTTTTTTTTTGAAGCAATTTTCAGTTCACAGCAAAATTGAGCAGAAAGTAGAGAAAGTTCTTGGGTATTTCCTGCCCCCCACACAAACACAGCCACCCTCACTATCAGTATCTAGCACCACATGGATACATTTGTTACGACTGTCCCTCTGCCTGCACCACCACACCTCTGTGCCACACCACTATGCACAAAGGCACAAAGTCCGTGGTTCACAGGAGGGTTCACTCTTGGTGGTGTGCATTCAGTGGGTTTGGGCAAATGTATAAGGTCATGTACCCACCATTGTGGATCACACGGAATAGTTTAACTGCCCTAAATCCTTCAGCATGGAGGGATAATGCATTTTTGCCCATCCCCAAAGAGTCAGGAGCAATCCCAGAAATGTGACAGTTGCTTGATCATAAGAGGCCACACACATCCAGCACCCTGAGAGGTCTGACCATTGAAATCTAGAATGAGAGTGGGGGCGGAGGAGCAGGGAGACGCTGCTGTTCCAGGAAACTAACAATCTAAATGAATATGAGCTTGGGGAGGCTGGGCACTCAGAAACCTCTTCTCAGAGAAGGTGACCAGTAAATCACACACTTGTCTCCATCTGCAGCATCTGTACATCTGCTCTATTTTTGGCCTCCTAAAGACTGATCATCTTGGGGAGACTGAAGCAGCCCAAGGGAAGGGGGGCAAGTCTTGTGAGTAGTTCCCTCTCTCTCTTCCCTGGGCAGCTTATGGGGGTTCATTAGTTGGGATGGTTGGAAATGCTGTAGAGTCAGTAACTCCATCCTCAGTGGAACAAGGCTGAGGAAAGGATGAAATGCAATGAAAGGGCCAGAGGCAAGAGATCAAGCTGGATGTGTGACCCTTAGGAGCTTCAGGGACAGGAGCAGGCCTGGGCACGCAGGGAAGAGGGGGCAGAGCCCAGAGGAGTTTCTGTACATTCAGATGTGAAATAAAGTCCATGAAAATTGGAATCAAATGTGCACTTTAAAAACACTTGCTGGCCCCCGCACTTTGGCATGTTGGGTTGCGGCTGAGCTAAGCAGCTCCATATCTTGCCTCTTCTCCCCCACCTCCCACCCTGTCCCCCTGCAGGCTCAGAGCTTGGGACACACTGCCCCTTCCCCCTCCTGGTGTCCTGGCAAGGATCTCAGACTCTGCAGCCAGGAACCTGCGGAGATTTGGGGCCAGCCACTGCCCAGGCTAAAAAGAAAGAGAGGAAGCAAGGACACCCCCTCCTCCCTCCAGTCTCCCTCCCCCAACCACAAGTCCCCCCTCTAGGTCTTGAATGCTGAAGGAGAACAGAGAGTTCTTTTTGAGAAAGCCAGTGGCTGGGACAGAGTGGGGGCATCTGGGACTCTGCCAGCCAGTGCTCCCCCACCTCAGCCTCTCTGTGGCAGCTGGAGAAGGCAGGGCTCCCTCTTCCCCTGTGCCAGCCCTTCCCCCAACTCCCACGCTGTCCTTCATGGCCACAAGGTGATGGGGGGACAACTGGGCCTGGCTCTGGAATGAAGATGCAGGGAAGAAGGGATTGGAAGTAAAGTAACCCCCATAATGGTTGTGGGATGCCGTCCCTCTTTGGGGACCTCCTGGCAGGTTGGACTCCATGCTCCAGGCCCTAAGTGCTTCCACTTCATCCAGCCTCAGCCCAGACAGTCCAGATCTGCTGCTGGTCTCACTATTACTTCACCCTCAGCTCCTGGGGATGGAGGATGAGAGAAATTTGGGGGTGGGGGCAGGACCCCTCAAGCTGCATCCACTTTGCTCCAAAGTGCAACAGGGTAGGGGGCCAACTCCTCTCCCTCCACTTGGGTCAGGGAATGGGGTCTTGTCTGACCCTGGCAGTCCTGGACCTCAGCCGGGGACTCCTTTCTGTGGGGAGGGAGAGATGTCAAGGTGCAGCTCAAGGTGCCAAATAGTCCACCTTCCCAGGCTGTGACCTCTGCCTCTGTGAGACTCACACCTCACAAACACCCAGACCTGTGCACACTGCACCTAAGCCAGACTTGCACATTTGTAAACTTGCCTGCTGAGACACAAACGCAGGTGCTCATTCATGCATATCTGCAGAACTTGCAGCCTGCAGAGAACACGTGGTGGCGGACACACACACACTCTCGGTTCTATTTATAGCTCCCACCCTAGCTCAGGAACCCTGGTGTCCAGGCTCAGAGTTTTCCCAGCTGCTCAACTCTGCAACATGTCCTTGCAAGGCTTGTTCTGGGCCCAGAAACTCACCCACAGGCTCCTGCAGGCACTGGCCCCTCATAGCCTCCCTCTGCTCACCAGGCCCTTTCCTTCCGTGCCTTTCTTTTCTTTTCTTTTCTTGTCTTTTTTTTTTTTTTTTTGAGACAAAGTCTCACTCTGCCAAGGCTAGAGTGCCCTGGCACCATCACAGATCACTGCAACCTCATAGTCCTGGGCTCAAGTGAGCCTCCTGCCTGAGACTCCTGAGTGGCTGGGACTTAGGGGTGCCTGCCACAACGCTCAGCTAATTTTTTCTATTTTTAGTCAGGGTGTCACTCTTTGTCAGGCTGGTCTTGAACTCCTGAGCTCAAGGGATCCTCCTGCTGTGGCCTCCTAGAGTGTTAGGATTATGGGCATGAATCACCAGGCCCAGCCTCTGTGCTCTCTTTTGCCAGCATTCCAAAAAGGGAAAGCAGCCAGGCACAGTATGTGAAGAGATTGGGTCACTTTTCTCCATATGGGAATTTCTCTTCCAAGAATTCAGAGCCCTGTCCCTGCCTGCCCCATCGTGGCTGTTAATCTTCCCCTTGGCGTAGCCATCACTGCTGAATGCCATGGATGGGGTGGACTAGTGGGGGGGCGGGGGCAGCTCTCACCAGCCTCTGGGAGAGTCCTCAAAGCCCATGGCCCAGAAACTGGAGAACAGTGTTGCTTGGGACATCCGGAGGGTGCTGGGCTGGGGGCACATCGCTCTTCCTCCCCACACCCCTTCCAGCTGTCCCTGGCACTCAGGACCCACGGAGCTGGTGTCCGGAACTGCTTGGTGATTCCGGGAGCAGCATGCTCCTCTGCTCCTCTCCAAGCTTAAGCTGGCCCCTACCCCTCCAGGCTGACTCTCCTAGAGGAGTGGAGACTTTCAGAGGTAGCAAAGGTGGAAGGGTGTAGAGTTGTGGTGGGAGAGGACAAACTGGGACAAACGGGGCCAGGGACATGGAAGTGGGGTAGAAGGAGAGCTGGAGGGGTGTGGGGTGGGCTGTGGGGTTAAGGTGCCGGGCTGGGGTCAGGTATGGAAGAGAGGTGCCCGGGTGTGTGAATGCCATGGGATCCACACACGGTTTGCAGCTTGGAGACTGGAGCTCCAAGTTCCAGCTGTCCGCTTCTCCCTCCCTCCACATCCTATTTCCACTCCAGCCTTTTTCTGTAGCCTCCCTCACCCTCCAGAGAGCAATGCTTGCTCTTTGGGGATACTCACCCCACGGCCCATCTTGGGGCAGAGTAGCTGAGGGACCTTGGCTGGAGAGGTCACCAGGAGGATCCCAAGCCCACACTGGCCAGCTTGGGATAGCCGGAGACCCTGGCAGACAGACAGAGACAGCCGAAGCAACAGGGTAGCTTTAAATAGGTCCTTCTCCCCCTCTCCCCCGCCTTCCCCTCCTCGGGAAAGAAACGTTTGTTGAAACAGGATCCCTGAGGACTCCTCCCCTCCCACCCCTTGAGCTACTGGCCCTTGACAGTCCGTTTGTCCGAGTTTGTTCCCTCAGCCCCCTCAACCCCTTCTGGCCTGTGGTAGCCACAACTGAGGGAGGTGAGGGGAGGGGGCTGGGGCAGAGAGTTGGAATCTGCCCCTTAGGAACAGGCTGAAGTGAAGCAGTGGGCTCAGACACCCAGGATGCCATAGGCCATATAGTCTAAGCCTTTCTCTTCTTTTCCAGGTGGGGAAACTGAGGCTCAGAGGGATTAAACAATCTGAGCTGATAAGACAGAACCAGAACTCAGGTCTCCTAAGTGTACATCCAACATCCCAGAGAAAGAAAGAAACAGAGACTATTCCTTCCACCGTAGAGTTGCAGGGCCAGGACCAGCTGTCTAGGGGTGTCATTGCTGATTATCTGACGAAAGGACCCAAGAATGATGAGCAAAGAGGGGAAGGGAACCCAGAATAGGCAGAGAGAAAAGAAAAAGAAAAAGTTAGACTTGGAACCTAGAGCTGGTCCTTGCATGTAGGCACCTGGGAGGGGGCCCTGGTGGGAGCCAAAGGTGGCTCGAGAAGCAGCATGAGTCTGAAGATGGGTGAGAGGGTGTCCCCAAGCCCTCCCAGATGTAAACTCTCCAAAATTTGGGAGGAAATTCAAGACTTCTGGGGTCAGGAGGCAGGTATGATAGGGATAGCAGGATCTGAAGGACCAGGCGGGCCACCTGGACCCAGCCCTACAGCAGTTTGATGACATCCCTGGGCTTAGATAACCCGTCTGTGGCATGGATGTGTCTCTCCTTTCATCACTGCTGAAGAGCTCTGGGCTGAGTCTGTGTGGGTTTGGAAAGTGGTGAGGGGAGAAGTCAAAAGAAGATAACACAGAGCCTCTGGGAGGTATGTGGCCGTCAGTGTCAGGGCAGACACCAGATGTGTGAACTGGAAAGAAGAGCTATTGCCCCTTCCTCTAGTGGGGAAGGGAAATGTGTATTGAGCAGGATCTGGGTTAGACAGACAGGAGGCTTTTCTGCAGGGAAGCATGGGAGAAATACCTGGGAAGGGGCTGGATGGGCCCTCCGCAAGCTCTTCCCAGGTAGGGAGAAGAGCAGAGATGACCCAGGACAGGGCTAGCTGTCTAGGGATGTCGTTGCTGTTCATTTGATGAAAGAGTCCAAGAATGATGGGCAGAGGGAAGAAGGGAAACAAGAAAGGGCAGACAAAAAAGAAAAATCTTGCCCCACCTCCTCTCGGGAGTAGTCAGAGGACAGGGTCCTCTTGGAATATCCCTATTTCTCTGGGCACAGAAATGGCATGAAGGAGGGCAGCTGCATGGGGGCAAGTCTGAGCCCCCTGAGTGCAAAGGAAACAAGTAAGAAGGAGGGATGGGCATGGGGGAGGGGGCTGTGGCCCAGAGGCCTGAGGTGCCTGCTGGGTGGGCTGAGTCCCTCTCTGGTCCCAGAGGGAACTACCTGCAAAGAGATTATCAACCTCTCCTCCAGCAAATCCACTCTCAGAGCACAGGGCTCACATCTGAATTCCCGAAATAACTGGCCCCCTTCAGGCCTGCAGTTGAGCTTTTCCATTACAGGAGTTTGGAAGGTCACTTCCCACTTCCACCCTCCTTCCTGCCCTGGGTTATAGGCAGAAAGGGTGGGTAGGACGAGGCGGCACAGGCCTTCTCCTGTCTTTCCGTGGTCCCACCTGCTGACCTGGGCTTTGGGCCTGGGGGACAGCAGGCAGAGGGAGGAAACAGTGTCGGTGTTGAGAACACGAGGGACGCCAGCCCAAGGTCCCTTGGGTAGAGGAGAGAGTGAGAAGAGAGTAGCTGGTGTAGTAAGAAAGGTTGTTGTTAGACATCAGGAGAGACTGCCCCAGGCAGAAGCTGCTGGAAGAGTGGCCCAAAAGTGGCTGGGGCTTTCAAAATGGAGACAACCTTGCTCTGGGGCTGTGGGAAACGATGACTAGGGGTTAGGAAGCTCTGTTCCTTAGCTTTCTCCAGGACACATAGTGAGAAAAAAAGAAAACTTCAGTCTCAGAACCTGGTGGTGTGCTAGCTTCACGCACTGGGCTCTAATGGATTTCATCCCCCCACCCCTCACTCCAGCTGGCACCTCCCAGTACTGCCCAGTCCTTCCAAAGGCCCTGGCTCTGGTCCCTGTAGCCAGGCTCAATACCGGAAAGGACGGTGCCCTTCCTGTGCCCCTACAGCCTGCTGGGGCTCCCTGCCATGCTCTGCATCTGGGCTAGAGCACAGCCCCACTCTCCCATCTGGACTCAGAAAGACAAAGGGGGGACATGACACCCAGGGCCCATCCTTGACCCACACATCACTGGCCACCATGCCTGCCTGGGGAGAGGTGAAGCCCTGGGAGCCTACCTCCTTCTCTCACCTGCCCTGTATCTCAGACTGTAGGACATAAACGGGGGAGGCACCTGATCCTTTGATCTGGAGGCCTGGATTGGACTACCTATGGCTTTCTTTGAACTCAGCCAGAGGTGCCAGGTTGGATCAAGGCCCCTGGAGCAGGAGGAGCAAAGGGGAGAGAAAGACAGGAGGTAGGAAGACCAGGGTCACTGGGCTGGGAAGCGGGCTTGAGAGAAGTGGCAGATCAGAGAGGGGTCCACAAAGGGCAGAGAGGAGATGGAGGTGGGTAAGAACAGATCTGGGAGGCAGGGCTGTGTGTCAGCTGTGTGTGAGCACATGTGTAGTTAGTGCCCAAGGGGGACCTAGTGGGTGGGTCCCGTGTTTGGTAAGAGGCTGAGGCCATGTGAATGTACCAAACAGTAATTCCAAAGGAGGAGCTGCTCAGAGGACTAGAAGGTCTTGCCTGTTTGGAAGTGTGGCCTATTAATTACAAACCCGCTATCTCTGCATAAGTGTGGTCAGCGCACAGGTGTGTGTGTGCCTGTGTGTGTACATGCACGTGTTGGCGTAGGCCAGTGGGGAGCCCGTGTGAAGCTGGGTGTGGGTGTACGTGAGAGTCCATGGGAGAATGTGTGTGTGTGCACAGGGAGGGGGTGGGGACACTGCTCAGCTGCAGATGGGCTTTCAAGGTCTCCAAGAAACAGTTTGTTTCCTAAGTGACTGGCCTCCTGGGGCCTCCAGCCCAGACTTCAAGGTTGTTTCAAGATCATGAAAGAGAGAGGAGGAGGAAGGAAGGGGAGGGAAGGAAGAGCTGGGAGGCTCTATCACCCCATGTCCCTCTTCCCACACCCTCACCCCACTTCTCTGCCCCAGTCCTGCTCCTCCCATGCTCCAGGCCTCCCCACGAGTCTCTCCTCTCCCTTGTTCTGTTCCTCTAATTCTCCCTTTCCTTTCTCCTTTAGGGTCTGCGGCCTGTGTGTTAGGCTTCTGAGGCCTTCTGGGGGGGAAGTTTTTTATCTTGGGGTGATAGGATAAGGGGTGTCCAGAGGGCCTGGCCTGGCCATGTCATGTCCAGGAAAGGTGCCTCTTCACTCCCCCTTCCTCTCTAGCCCTCTCTCCTCCACTCCCCTGGATCATAGTCACCTTGCAGTTGGAAGGTTGGGCTCAGAGCCACAGAGTGGCTGCACAAGTGCTGCTGCTACAGGCTCGGCGCCTGTGGCTCAAGCGGCTAAGGCACCAGCCACGTACACCTAAGGTGGCGGGTTCGAATCCAGCCCAGCCCGCCAAACAACAATGACAGCTGCAACCAAAAAATGGCCGGGCGTTGTGGTGGGCGCCTGTGGTCCCAGCTACTTGGGAGGCAGAGGCAGGAGACTTGCTCAAGCCCAGGAGTTGGAGGTTGCTGTGAGCTGTGCTGCCACGGCACTCTACCCAGGGGGACAGCTTGAGGCTCTGTCTCAAAAAAAAAAAAAAAAAAACAAGTGCTGCTTCTACCTCAGTTTCCCTACTGGATCACAAGGATAGCGTTAGATTTTCTCTCCTTCTCTCTCTGGACATTTGGTCTTCTGTCCCCTTCCTCTTTCTTTTCAGTCTACTCAAAGCAGCATACAAAAAAATCTCTTCCTCTGTCTCTCCATGGTTCTGTCCTCTTTAATTTCTCCCCCAGATTATTTTTATTATCTCTTCTATTGTTAAAACCCCATTATACAGCATTTAGGACGTGGGAGGACGAGTGCCCAGAAGCATTTTCCTCAGTCTCTCTGCCCATGCTCCACAGCCATGGCTTGACCTTACTTCCCTCTGGGTTTGGATAGCTCCATGCTGTCTTCCTACCTAGACACACAGGTGGAAGTCAGGGAAGAAAAGGAAGGGACCCTCAGTGTGGTCCAGGGGGCCCATGTCAACCGTTTTCCTGAGATGACAACTCAGGGCTGTTCTGTGCCTGTTTTCCCCTCTGCCCCCAGTTGGTTCCCAGTGTGTCTAATGTGATGGGTGTTCACCTGCAAGTCAGTTCAGCTGAAATTGGTCCTACTGGGACATTTACACCTGTGTCAGCTTGGAGACAAGCCTCCCTGCTCTGGCATTGTCATTGTCATCTGAATGACAAGGAATAGGACTAGAAAACCTCTGGGGTCCCCTTCCAATTCTGATGACTCCCAGATTCTGGGCTACTTCCCCTCAGCTCAGGTGAAGCAGCAGAAGTTACTTGCAGCTGTATCTGTGCAAGAACCATCAGGTGGACCTGGGTTCAGCAGGAGATCCAAGGGGGTGGGTGCCCCATCTTGTTTGTTAAGCAGGCCAGGTGCTCCTGCTGTATTAGTGAAACTTGCAGAAATGGGCCTAACCCCTTTAACTCTTGATGTAGAAAGGAGGAAAGTCTCAGATTTGGGTAAAGACTACCCTGGTTTCTATAAGAGGGCCACTATAAGAGATGGAACAGGGTCTAGATATCTTTTGGGGAGAAGGGCAGGGCTGAGGTGAGGTTGGGAAATCGTGGCATCTCTTGGCTGGTATGTGATCAGCAGATACCAGAGGAGCCTATTTCCAGATTCTCTGAGCTAAGTATGTTGGAGACACAGGGCAGGTAGGGTTAATAGGCCTTGCTGAGTGTGGGGGGCAAGGGTCACAGCTGGGCCCTCTAGGGTTCCTGTTTTCCTTTGATTCCATCTGGGGAGGGAGGGAGCAGCCCCCCAACCCCCTGAGGCAGGTTTGCTTTGGCTGGAGATCTGACCCAGCCAGTGGCCCGGAGCACCCCGCCTCCCAGCTCCCCCTATCAAGAGGCAGCCTGTCCTGGCCCCCAGCCTCCTCCTTCCTACCTCCTTCTTCCCCTGCTAGGCCCCCTCTGCTTGGCCCAGGATGCAGCTCTGTTTATCTGCCTGTCCCCTTTGGCATTCTGGATGCTCAGCTAGGGCAGGGTGCCCTGTGAACATCTGGCATGCAGGACCACTGCCTCCCTCCTCAGAACTTCAGGGAGCTTGGCCTCTGCTGTGCCTCGGTTTCTCTGAAAGCACACTCTTGTGCTTCTGTATGAATGTTCTCACTACTGTTCCTTGGGCAACGTGAGCTCTCTCTGTCCCCATAACTTAATCAGCAGTATACATACTTTGTGATGCTATTGCTCCATCCAACCAGCATTTGCTAGGCACTTACTGTATGCTGTATTCTGTGCAAGGTACTGGAGAGACCACTACAGTAAAGGCAAACAAGGTTCCCACCCTCACCGTCCTTTTGCTCAGAATCTTATGCCCTCTAGTCACTAAATCACTGCATTTTATCCTTTGACCTTGTCTTCCCAGGGCAAGCTCCTAGCACTTGGGGAATCTCCTCTACCGATTATTTCCTCAAATGTCCCCTCCTCTTCCCCCACTTCTTTACCTCTGTTTCTGGCAAAGACTGGGTAGGCCTGGGCTCTGCCTTTTGCCTCTGTGGTTCTTCCATCCTAGCAGTGCAGGAGCAAAGGCTGGGCCACAGCACACTGTAAAGCACTCTGGACCGGACTGGAGGGAGGGCAGAGGCTCTCAGTGTGGAATCTGCTTTACCACTAGTGAGCCATGCACACTTGACTAAGTCCTGTACCTTTCATCAATAAAGTGAAGTGTTGGGGCAGGGGCAGCGTGAGTGCCTGTAATCCTAGTGTTCTGGGAGGCTGAGACGAGTGGATTGCTTTAGCTAATGAGTTTTAGACCAGCCTGAGCAAGAGTGAGATCCCTGTCTCTAAAAAAAATGGCTGGGTGTTGTGGAGGGCACCTATAGTCCCAGCTACTCGGGAGGCTGAGGCAAGAGGATTGCTTAAGCCCAAGGTTTGAGGTTGCTATGAGCTATAATGCCATGGTACTCAACCCCAGGACAACTGAGTGAGACTCTGTCTCAAAAGAAAAAAAAAGTGAAGTGTTGGAGTGGGAAACCTGCTGCCTTGGGGCCACATGCCTTCTGGGTCCTTTTGACTGAATCCAATTTTACGAAACAAATCTTATTTATTTATTTATTTCAACAGAGTGCAGTGGCATCTCATAGCTCTCTGCAACCTGAAACTCTTGGGCTCAGTGATCCTCCTGCCTCAGCCTCCTGAGTATCTGAGACTACAGGTGCCTGCCATTGCACCCGACTAGTTTTTTTCTGTTTCTAGTAGAGACTGTGTCTCGCTCTTGCTCAGGCTGGTCTCGAACTCCTGACTCCAAGTGATTCTCCCACCTGGGCCTCTCCAGAGTATTAGAATTACAGTTGTGAGTTTCAGCGCCTGTAGCTCAATGGTTAGGGCACCGGCCACATATACCAGGGCTGACAGGTTCAAACCTGGCCCAGGCTTGCTAAGCAACAAAGACAACAACAACAAAAACAAGAAAATAACCAGGCATTGTGGCAGATACCTGTAGTCCCAGCTACTTGGGAGGCTGAGGCAAGAGAATCACTGAAGACCAAGGGTAGTTTGAGGTTGTTGTGAGCTGTGATGCCATGGCAGTCTACCTAGGGTGACATAGTGAGACTCTGTCTCAAAAAAAGAAAATTACAGACATGAGCCTAAGGATTTTTTCTGTGAAGTTTAGATTTGGTCTAGGGGTCACACTTGAAGATCAAAAAGGCCACAAGTGGCTGTGAGGCTGAAGTTTCCCCACCTTGCAAGGGGTGAGGTTCAGGCATTAATATTTTTTTTTTTTGAGATAGAGCCTCAAGCTATCCCCCTGGGTAGAGTGCCATGGCATCACAGCTCATAGCAACCTCCAACTCCTGGGCTCAAGCGAGTCTCCTGCCTCTGCCTCCCAAGTAGCTGGGACCACAGGCGCCCGCCACAAC
>CAUYQV010071251.1:0-19537 GCA_963574575.1 Galagoides demidoff | reverse complement strand
TTTATCCCCCTGGGTAGAGTGCCATGGCATCACAGTTCATAGCAACCTCCAACTCCTGGGCTCAAGCGAGTCTCCTGCCTCTGCCTCCCAAGTAGCTGGGACCATAGGCGCCCGCCACAACGCCCGGCCATTTTTTGGTTGCAGCCATCATTGTTGTTTGGCGGGCCGGGCTAGGGATTCGAACCCACCACCTTAGGTGTATGTGGCTGGCGCCTTAGCCAATTGAGCCACAGGCGCCGAGCCCCTTTCACTAATTTAATAAAGCCCACCTGCCTTACAGAGGTCATTCTACTTTACTCAGTCTACGTATTTAAATGTTAACCTCAGCATGGTGGCTCACACCTGTAATCCTAGCAGTCTGGAAGGCCAAGACAGGTGGCTATATAGGTTGAGCTCAAGAGTTCGAGACCAACCTGAGCAAGACTGAGACCCCCCCCAACTCTACTAAAAAAAAAAAAAGAAGAAAAAGAAAAGAAAAATTAGCCAGGCGCGGTGGTGGGAACCTGTATTCCCAACTATTCAGGAGGCTGAGGCAAGGGGATCACTGGAGTACAACGGTTTGATGTTGGTGTGAGCTATGATGCCACAGCACTCTACCTAGGGTGATAGGGTGCGACTCTGTCTCAAAAATATAAATATATAAATAAATAAATGTTAACCTCATTCAGAAACACCACCCAAGACATACCCAAACATAATATTTGATGCAGTATCTAAGCATCTCATAGCCCAGTCAAGTTGATATAGAAAATTACCTATCACTGTTAAGTTCACAATATATGTTACTATAAACAATATTGCTATTGTTATACAAAGCAACATGGTGGGCATTTTAACATGTCCTGTCTCATGCTGTTGCTATTCCTTCACACACAGTGTCTCAATTAAATTTCACCACATTACCCTCAACACTAACCAAAAAAAAAAAAAAATAAAGAAAAGAAAAGAAACCCAGGAAAGTCTGAAGAGACCTGACCGTTCAACCCTATAATTCTCTGCTGTGTTGAACATAGTAGGGCCTTAATGAATTCCTTGTTGAAAGTACTTTGGGAGAATCTAGGGCAGAACTCAGGGGTTTTGTTGAGGAAAACAGAGAGGAACATCAGTTACCAGAGAAAGCACACAGGTACGTTAGCAAATGCTATTTGCATTAATGTGTCTTACTTCTATCCTCTATAAAGACCATGGCTTAAAATTCATTTTTTTAAATAGAGGTTATTATATGAAATGACCTCGGAATGTAAGAATAGCTGTATAGTTAAAAAGTTCGTGGTCTGGATAGTCAGCGTTAACACAGACTGGAGAAGTAATTTTGCAAACTCTTTCCCCTTCCCCTAGGTAAGCTTGATGAATGACCATTTCCTTTATTCCATGTTCTGAAGTTTTATGGGCCACAGGGAGTGCAAAATCGGAGTTATTTGTGCCTGAAATCAAAAGAAATATGATCCGGCCATACTTAAATAAAGGAAGTAAAATACCTGAACAAAGCATTTCCAAATACTAAAACTTCTACCATTTAGAGAAATTTTGATAGTGTTTGCAAATAAATAAGAGCGAAAGAACTACCTCTGTGGTTTCAGAGTAAGGTCAGCCGAGCATCACAAATTATTTTAGGAACTATAATTCATTCAGAGCTCAGTTGCGGTAAAGTAAGAAGTATGCGAGATGGCTTAACCAGAGCTTTGCTTAATTTGGAGACATTTCTAGATATTTACAAGAATCATTAAAACACTCACATCATCACCAATTTGGATAAAATAAATGAAAAGGTTATTCTAGTCTTCTGGGAGAAATACACACTAGAGAAATAGCGGAAGAATCCAAAGCTCCATGTCTGAGTCCTTGAATTTCTATTAAAACTCTACAAATGCAGAAACAATTTTTTCTTTTCAAATAAATAAAGGCTTCTTCCATCATTAGACCACATATACTGAAAATGGATTTGTTATCCCAATAGTCTGTTATAATAACTTTTCTTAATCATAGGTCCCATGAGGTGTGATGTCTCAGTGCTTGTCTCCCTAAATTTGTCCTAGACATAGATATATTTTATATCATTGGTCAGTCTTCCTTCTAACTCTTCTATTCAGCATATTTTAAAATACTGTTGAACTTGCCACATCCTTCACTTCATCTCCTTCCAAGTGTGAGGTACCCTCATCTTTCACCAAATAATCTCTAAAATACATTCCCTACATAATTCCCTCCTTCACAGAGCGCTAAAGACTGATCTGTCTAATCAAAGAAGTGAGTTGACCCAATAATTCTTCCAAGAGCCTGCTATGTCTGCCACGTACCAAGCTTCTGCCTGTGTCTTATAAGACATTCTTGCCGTGGACATCACCTCGACACCCAGGCACTCATTACTCTGTGTTCCACCCTTCACTGACGACGTCCTGCTCCAGGGGCAGGGTCCTTTAAGGCCTGTGGAACTGGTGGTGACTGACTGGGGAAAAATAAAGTTAAAAATGGAGAAAGATAAACAGACAAGACATAGAATAGAGTTTTTAAAGGTGGGCGCAGTGGGTCCCCTGTTAGCTTGTGGGACTGCAGTGAATGGCTCTGAGTGTTTGTTTATTCTGCCCAGCTTTTAGGGAAAGCTATTTTCTTATTTAGCTGAGGGGATAAGCTGAGGAAGGGGGTAAAAACATGAGCAGTTCTATTTAGTAATCATTCATTTTCAGGGTCTGGGCCACCTTGAAAAATCTTCAAACCTGAGTCTTGTGTAGGGGGCAGCCTCCCCTTTGTGCTCATGGAAACAGATTCCTTGGGGAGGTTAGACCCCTCTCGTTTCCTTGTGGGGCAGACATGATGGTGTCAGTCCTCCTCTGAAGAATTGGTGCCAAAGAAGAATTTTCTTCTTATCTCCCCCTGAAGATGTTTGCCTTGTGTTTAGGGTACAAGCCCTCTTGCCCGTATCTCAGGGTTCAAGCTGTTCCCTGGATCTCTGCCCTGGCTATCATACAAGTTCTTACAATGGGTATTTGCTTTGGCTGTTGACTGGGCAGGGGTCAGCTTGGTTTCTTTTCCCAGACCTGATGCACAGCTTCAGCTAACAAGCCAGAGTGTTTATAGATCAAGCATGGTTTTTGCAAGTTGTATCCCTCACTGGCCAGGCTTGTAGGAACAGTAGAAATGGTGCCGACAAGTAATTTAACTATGAGTTTAAAAGTAAGCGAGCTGAACTGTTTTTATTCCTCCTGGCTCAGCTTATTTCTCTGTCTTTGCTCTTCTCTGGGGGTATTTTCCCTTGCCGAGAATGAGGTCTTCAGTCTTCATTCTCCCTGTACTTTGCCACCTCAAACTGCTTCCTCCCTATCAGAGAAATTCCCGTTCTCACCACGGTTGAACTTCGCATAACCAATCACCCCCAATCAAATTCATTTCCTGTCACTTGTTCACTGTCCTTGCTGAAAGCCACCAGTTCTCTGACCCTGTAAGAGTTGCTGCCTCCTTCCCTGAAGGGCCAGGATGGCTCTCATGTGCCTTGCAGGTGTGTCCTCATCACAGGTATCACAATGTGACTGATAATCTTTTTTTCCCAGTGTCCCAACAGCCTATTTTTGCAGCCTTCTTTCCACCTTGTCCCTGAGGATAAACTATGACAGATTCCTATTCAGATTCAATTTACAGATTGTAATTTAAGCCTTGATCGCATGTTCTGGAGATAGGAATGGCTGAATAAATATTTCAGAAAGGTGGAAAAAGGAGTTTTGCTATAGCAAACAATTGTAGAGAACAAGACATAGACCCATCTGTCTCCTCCCCTCCTCACTACCTCCTCTTTCTCTTTCTTCTCCTTCCCCTGCCCCTCCCTTCTCCTTCTCCTGCTTCTGCTTCTCTCTTGTTCAGAATCTCATCGAACTCTGTATACATTGTTCCCTTCCCACTTTTTATAATAGCAGCCATACTGATGAACTATGTCCAATGCATTTTACAGGTGCAGGTGGAATAAAAGAAGGAAAGAGGAGAAGTAAAAAGAGAATACGAAACAATAGCAGAAGACTTAAGATTCATGAAACACTTACACACATTAGGAGCCAGACAGCTTACCAAGAATTTCACCAATGTCTGCTGTTGCATCCTCAGATCAGCTGCACGTGAGAACCACATTTATCACCCCCATTTCACAAAGAAGAAACTCTAAGATGGTCAGAGGTACCACTGGGAACTGCACCTAAGCTGTGCACCTGCCTCCCGAAAGCACACTCTTTATGAAGCCATCCAGCCACCCTAACTGTAAATGAAAACACCGCTCAGATCATTAGATGTATACAGAGCTTGTGAGTGAAGTCCTTTGGTTCTTGCCAGAACTCTAGACCTGAGGATAGTCTCATAGATGTGTGTTTAGAAATTCGACCAGGAATTAAAGCATGAGACTTTCTTAAACATATCCATGCATTCCCTCTACTCAAAGATAACACTTCCCTCCGTGACCATTCTGTCCAGCAACATTACAGGGACAAAGAAATGGAAGACACTTTTTGTTCATGGAACACATCCTAATGCTGCCTAAAACCAGAGCAGATGCTAGGAGTAAAAATCTGTGTACGTGAAGCCCCTTCCCTCCCATGGGTTTTTCCTTTTGCTGTGTCTCCTGAGCTTGTTTCATCCGACATTTAGTTTTTCCCAAGGATCTCAAGGCATCCCCTGTCACAGTCTGTTACATTACTAGTTGCTGAGAGATGAAAGCTGATGCTAATGCACCTGATGCCCTCTCTCTTCTAGAGCTGCATTGATTTGAGGTCTTGCAATGCAATTCCTTTGTCAGGTGCTTCATGGGGAAAGGGATCACGCACTCATTTATAACAGGTGCCATTTCTGGAGTGTTTGAATTTTGACCTGTGCTCTGAGACCTGTATAGGCTAGTGCCATACACATCATAGATGTGTAATAAACATGTGATATTTATTGAATGAGTCTGAGGATATATGTACATTTATATGACTATTCAGAGAGTTAACAAGTTTACGTACTTATTCAGGTTTTTTAATTTCATCTACCTCTCTGTTCCTTGCATTTATTTCTCTATCTACATAAATGGGTTTTTTTTTAATTTTTTTTTTTGAGTTGTCTTGGGCTACCTAAAATTTGACATTTAGCTTAGGCCATCCCTCGTTCTATGGAATCAAACTAGTCCACATCTCTCTCTCTCTCTGTTACAATGGTGCTCTCACCTGTCTATAATCTCTCACTTACTTAAATGTATGGGGTGCCTCCAAGTAGCCTTTTTGCTTTGAAAAGCCAAGGCTATTGAGGCTATCTCTAGAATTCTTCCATTGTAGTTGGAACCAAGATTTGAATCAACTTTTTTGGTGTTGCTTGCACAAGTAGACATTCTAAAGATTTTATTAAGTTCAAGATAAGCATGTTAATTCAGTGACCTGGAGTCCAGTAGTTTGAATAGGACAATTATTCAAGCGTCCAGTCGCATGCCATTCATTCAGGCTCTAACTCATACTGAAGGACCAAAATTTGCTCATTTTTTGAAGTCTAGTACTTTCATCAATGTTTGTGCTAACACTGGTGATTTGCTTCAAATAGAGTACAAGAAAAACCAAGAATTCTTCCTTTACTCTTTCTGTTTTCTTCTTCTTCCTCCGCTTTTTCTTCTGCTTCTTTGCCTCTGTTGTCATCTTCATCTTCTTCTCCTTCTCAAGAGGCACGAAAGGGGTCGGTTGTGCAAGGATTTGACCTGGAAAGTTCAACATTTTGCTGTTTCTCAATGGCTGGCTGTCATTTAAACTCTGACACCATTTATATTCTCATCCAGAAAATGGAAATAGCCATGACGTCATTTTATATCTTAAAGAGTTGTTACAAAGATCAAAATACATTAGTTAGTTTCCATATTTGTGTTCCAAAGTAATACCTCTGCTAATACTATGTAGAAGCTCTTTATTATTGATATATATATCTTACAATTTCAGCTTCTGTCCAGTTATGAGGGAATGTAAACACAGGCTACACTCCTGTATTTTTATTTATAATTTCCCCTGGGTACGTGTTTTTATTTCACCAAACGAGCCACTAGGGTGAAATGCGAGAGTTACTTCAACTTGAAGTGAGCTTAATTGAGTTACTCATCTAAATACAACAGAGGCGACTGTAATAGTACTAGGTTATAGTGTTGTAAAATTATGATTTTCAAATATAGCTGTTTTTCCAAATTATCAGTGGAACTTAAAAAAAAAAAAAACAGATTTCTTGGCCTTCCCATATTCCCACTGGGAATCTGTGTGCAATATCTCCCCTGCTAATTCTGATGATTGGGGCTCATTTTTCTTAGTAAATCTCACATTCTAGAAACTGTATTTTATGCCAGCGTTGTTCTTGGCTGGAGCTGATTGGACCTAGGAAGTCCCCTTACTCAGTGAAGTCAACTAATAGTTTTAGCAGTGATTTTTCTCTTGAATATATGGAATAGTCTCATTTGCTAATAGCAGGAGTCTACTCAGAAATATCCCAGTTGTGTCACTTATTAGATGTGTTAACTTAGCCCAGTCACTCAATCACTTTGAGCCTTAGTTTAGGAACAGATAGAACATACAGAATTCAAAATTTGCTGTTTGTCCTTGTGTAAAATAAAGAAAACAATGGAACTGAACTCATGGGCTTCTAAATTTAGGACCCCATGTTGAGTGAGTAGAGCTACAAAAGCAGCTCTGGCTTTTGGGCAGTGCTCCTGGGCACAGATCTGGATCTAATTAGTTCAATTAGGAGGCACATGCTTGGCAATGTATCTGCCTGGAAAAGTTGCATTTTATGACTAATTAGAACCTTTTTCTTAATTGGGATGATTGGTCATGGTGAACCTGACCATGTCCTCATTAGCATATAAGTTTATTGAAGTCTGAAATCACATTCATCTTAAAATGCATTCATTTGATATCCAACTATCCTGCCCTTAAACACATATTTATTGCGAAATTACTTTGTACTCATCCTGGAACCTGGTTTACTGTCCTTTGTCCCTCATGTGGTAGAGAACATGAATATGCTGCAGTTTCTGTGTACAGCTGGTTGAAATTTTATCTTCATGGATAATTGTCTGAACGAATATGAATACCTCCCAGGCTGAAAAAATTAGCTCCTTCCTTAATCTTTGTTTTCACTCCACTGAATAAAACTTAGATTTTGGCATCCCTTACAGATGATATGAAATAATAAAAATAGAAGCTACAGGTACCAACAAGTATGTTTATAATGTAGGTTCATCCTTCCAGTCATAATCAGTATTTATGTGAAACTACAATGCATCTGGTTCAACAGTAGGCAATAGGGATACACAGGTGACTAATTTAGGGCCGCAGCTCTATGAAGTTTAGATCAAGTAAATTAAAGTTGTGTCATAAATGGACTTAAACACATAAGCAATAATAATAGCATGTTAAATAAGAGGTAACTATGCTACTTTAAGCTGTATCATCGCTGACCTGAGTTTTAAAGGGAAAAAAAAAAAACAACTTACACTAAGATTATGGAGAGCCTGTAGGAAGCACAGAATTAAAAATTAAACAACAACTTCCTCCCCCAAATAAAGGTATTTCAAGAAAAGCTCAACTTTGGCTACAGCCCCAATTTTTTACGTTGGCATTAAAGACAGTGTTTTTCCATTTTACAGGAAGGGGAGAAGATTTTGTAGAGCGTCTAAAAAATCTCAGATGTCTGAGTTCTCCCATCCGGTAAAAGCTGGAGGCGGATTGATAGCCTGAAAGGGAAGTGAAGAAGACTGGTGGGTCAGGTAAGGTATCTCCATTTGAGGAGAACAGTCTTCATCTTGGATAAGTCACGTCTGAATAATACGTTAAGCGCTGCTTTAAATCTTCTGTTTTCTATAAAAGCTTCTATTTCTTTTTTCAAGGTAAGAAAGTGAGATTTTGTTTAGGAAGAACAAAGAGAAAGTTTAGAGCACTTCCAAAGAGAGAAGGAAGTGAGTCCCTCTCATGAAGGGGAGAAGGAGAGACTCAAGGGCTCTCAAGAGGCAAAACTCCAATTTTTAAATGGTGATGACATATCCAATGTTTTTTTGTTTGTTTGTTTTTTAATGCATAAGACAAACTAAGCATGACTTGATACATAGTCCTCCAATTTATCACTTTTAAGATAAAAGTTTAACAATCTTTATTTTAAAAAGCATTTTGGGCTAAAGGGTTGAATGAAGTGGTTGAGGCAAATGTAGAACAATTTTGCTTTTTTTTTTATTGAGGCAGAGTCTCACTCTGTTGCCCAGGCTAGAGTTCAGTGGCATCATCAGAGCTCACTGCAACTCCAAATTCTTTGGCTCAAGTGATCCCCCTGCCTCAGCCTCCCGAATAACTAGGACTATAGGCACCCACTACAGTATCTGCCTAGTTTTTCTAATTTTAGTGGAGTCAGAGTCTTCCTCTTGCTCAGGCTGGTCTTGAACTGAACTCCTGAGTTCAAGTAATACACCCACCTTGGCCCCCCAGAGTGCTAGAATTAACAGGTGTAAGCCACTGTGCCTGGGCAAACTTTACATTTTAAAGAAAATTCGCACATAGCTAGAAGTATTGTTCATAATATTAATCCTTTGAAATTTGCATCCTAACCATCTAAAAGTCCTGTAACTATTGTTGGGAATGCAAACTAGTACAGCCCTTTTAGAAAAAATCATGGAGAATCTTCGAAGAACTAAAAGACCTCCTATTTGATCCAGTGATCCCAAAACTAAGTATCTACCCAGAAGAAAAAAAATCAGTTTACCATAAGGACATTTTCACTCTAATGTTTACAGCAGCTCAATTCACAATCAAAAAGATGTGGAAACAACCCAAGTGCAAATTAACCCAGGAAAGGTTTAATAAATGGTGACATACGTATACAATGAAATATCATTTAGCTATAAGAAATGGACACTTTGTATCTTTCATATTTACCTGGATGGATTTGGAGAACATTCTCCTAAGTATCTCAAGAATGGAAAAGTGAGCATTCTGCATACTCAATATAGTACTCAATAATTTGAAACTAGTAGACGAACAACTATAAACCCACATAAGGAAAAAACACAATTAAATTCAAGAAGGGGGCTGGGGGCTCAGTAAGTCCCCACCTATTGGTCCAATGTACAGATATATGGCATGCTTCCTGGATGAAGGACTCAACTACCACTCAGACTTTGAACTTGACTGGACAAATGCATATAATGTAATCTAATCATATGTACCCTCATATTAAACCTAATATATATATGTATATGTATGTATGTATACATATATATACATATTCGCACACACACATTCATACATTCATACATATGTATACATACATATATTCACACATTCACACATTCATACATATGCATACATACATATATATTCACACAGTCACACATATATTCATACATTCATACATATGTACACATACATATATTCACACATTCACACATATATTCATACATTCATACATATGTACACATACATACATATATTCACACATGTATACATTGTGAATACATACACATGTATACATACATACACATACATACATGTATATTCATATGTATTCACATATCTATACATTCACACATTCACACATTCACAAACATATTGTATATATGCATACATATATTCACACATGTATACATTGTGAATACATACATATGTATACATACATATATATTCACACAGTCACACATTCACACACATACTCACACATTCATACATATGTATACATACATATATATTCACACATTCACACATTCACACACATACTCACACATTCATACATATGTATACATACATATATATATACATATTCACACACACACTTATTTCACCCCAAATCTGTGGAATCATAGCAGCTTAAGAGTGCCCTGGAGAGACTGGGCACTCTTGTGTCAGGACAGCCTCAAAGTCTGTTATCAAAGTATGATCACATAGTATGTTATTATCTTATTGGAAGAAAAGAAGATCTTGTGCTGCATTATCCAACATTATGAAATGGCTTTTCCTTTTTACTGCTGGATACTGAGGTATGCCCCTCTTCATGAGGAAAGTAAATAGCAGCTTTGAGATCTTCGAGATCTTGAGAGTTGACTTGTACTTAGTGTCAGTGCTACTGACTTGTAAATTAGGGATTTATTTATTGACTTAATAGCCACTTAGCAATCATTGTCCACAGCATCTTGGTACAGAGAGACCTCCTGATTAGTGCATTATCGACCTAAGAGATGATGCTTTTATCATTCAATTCAGGCCATCCCCTAGTTCAAGGAGCTCAGCCCTACAATCTCCACATTTAAACACAAACCAAAACATACCTCTCATTAAAATTAATGGCTGTCGTGCTTACCCACAGGGGAGGACCCTTTCACTCACTCTGTAGCAGCAAAGGATATTGTAAGATAATTTTTATCGGCTGTATGAGGACATAAGCATTTGCTTTTCCATTTACAGAATTAATACAGTTATATGTATCAGTTCCTCATTTAAAATCCTTTTACTGTCACTCATACAGCTTCCTTTTTGGATCTATTCATCCTTCCACTATTTCTACTCCAAAAAATTTTACCACAGAGAACATCATGATTAACTCCATGGTATGGGAAATATTGTCATAGAACCCTAGAATCCCCAATGTTAATATTGTACAACCCTGGTCTGAGGATTCAGATGGAACTGGGAAGCTTATCCTTACTATTGACTTTCAGCTGGACTAAGTGGATGGTGAGGCTGAGAGAGATTAAATGTTTCACTCAAGAATACACATTCCGGAAGTCATAGATACTGGGAAAAGAGAAGTCCACACGTGTCAAATCCTGTATTTTCAGTATTGACTGAAGTACCAGTAGACCAACTTTTACAAAAATTATCAAGCACCACAAAATGCCTTTGCAAAATCAAAAGTATTTATTATAACATACTGAGTGGCACAACATGGGTCCTCTAGCATCAAAGAAACATTTTGACATCAGTGGTGCCAATTTAAAGATAAATGGCTAAAGTTTCCTTAAAATAAGAGAACACTAAGATTGAATTTATGGGTAATGCCAGTTTACAGGTCACTTTTATAACAAAAATCATATGAAAAGCCTCTCTAGGCTGGGCCAAGTGGTTCACACCTGTCATCCTAGCACTCCGGGAAGCCAGTTAGATTGTATGAGCTCTGGAGTTCCAGACCAGTCAGAGTGAGACCCCATCTCTACTAAAAATATAAAAACTAGCTGGGGCCCATGGCAGATGCCTGCTGTCTCAACTAATTGGGAGGCTGAGGCAAGAGGATGGCTTTAAGCCTAAAAGTTTGAGGTTGCTGTGAGCTATGACATCATGGTACTATGGTACTTTACCCAGGGCAACAGAGTGAGACTCTGTCTCAAAAAAAATAAAGTGCTCTCTAGGCTAAAACTATGAAGGTAGCACAGAGTAAGAAGAGCACAAGATTAAGAGAGCCTGAAGTTCTAGTTACATTTTTACCATCATGGTTGTGTATTAATATTTCTATATGGTGAGCTCATTCCCAATCCCAAGAATCCATCTCATGAATGCTATAGCTTCCTTTTAAGGAATGGTAATATAAAGAAAAATACCAGAAAAAGAAAATCCAGCTGCATTCACTCATCCAATATTAATTGAAGACTTTGCAAACAATTATCAATGATCTTAAAGAAGAAACATGCAGACAACACTAAGGCTACTCCCCTTGTCTTGGGCCTTAACTATAAGCCAACAATTCAAATAATATTGCAGACAGAAGACTTTTTAACTAGAAACGTTTGCGACTACGTTAAAGAAATAAAAATATGCATAATGAGCAAAGCATTTTAATAGAATTTATCATTTTACATATCAAACATTGTATCTCTGCTTCAGATGCATAGTTCAAGCTTCATGCATTTTGATAATGTGATTCAATAACTAGAACCACAAAACTTGGATTGTTCATCCATTCAGTATTCACGGATGCACACTCTCTGCGTCTAAGGCTTGTGTTAACATGAAGGATTATAGATGTGAGGAAACGTGGCTCAGATCTTTACAGGGCCTATGGCCTGGTAAAAACGACTGGCCAGACCAGCCACAATCCCTGAGCCTTTGAAAAGTCTGGATGAAACTTTCTTCTGTTCTCTTTTTAAACGGAAAGCTCAATGAATATTCCGCTACATAGAAATATTGGCTTACACACTAAATATGCAAATTTGGGGCAAAGCTGGTGTGCAGATTCCTGTTATAATTCTGTTACCAATAAGAGAATCTTGCCTTTCCTGTCCTACTATCCAGTGCAGAGTTATAACTTGGGTTTAAGTATTTTGATTTTCATTACAAATCTTACTCCTGTCTGGCCCATGATACTATCCGTGTACCCAATAGTCAGTATGCTAGGAACTTTAACTAGCATATTAATCATCTTGAATTTTATCCTTAACACAACATAAACATTATGAGTTTCCATACATTACAAATTTTAAAAAATGGGCCATAGGGACTTGCCACATCTCAAGTGACCCAATCAGGATTCAAACTCAGAGGGCAGAGCAACTCCTCAGACAGATTCTCCTAATCCTTACACTGAGTCCTTGTCGGAAAAAAAATTAAAAAAAAAATCTGCTCTATTCTTTGGGATATAAATCCAGAAATTGGATTGTTGTATTATATAGTAATTCTATTTTTAATTTTTTTTTGAGAAATCTTAGCACTGTTTTTAATAGTGGCTACACTGCGACAGTATTCACAATAGCCAAGATACAGAATCAACCCAAATGCCCACGGATGGTGAATGAACAAAGACCATGAGGTACACATCGAGGATGGAATATTAACCAGCCTTAAAAATCAAGCAAATCCTGCCATTTGGGACAACAGGAATGAATCTGAAGGACATTATGCTAAGTGAGTTAAGCTAGTCACAGAAGGAAAAATATTACATAATTCCCCTTACAGGAGGTGTCTAAAATAGTCAAACTCACAAAAGCAGAGAATAGAATGATGCCCACCAGTGTCCTGGGGGAGGGAGAAAAGGGAATAGTTTTTTAACTGATATACAGTTTCTGTTAAGCAAGCTGAATAATTTCTAGAGATTTGCTATACAGGATAGTACCTGTATATATATAAATATTTAAAATACACGCATGGGCTGAGCACCTGTGGCTCAGCAGCGAGGGTACCGGCCACATACACTGAGGCTGGCAGGTTCGAACCCAGCCCAGGCCTGCCAAACAACAATGACAACTATAACCAAAAAATAGATGGTGTTGTGGCAGGAGCCTATTGTCCCAGCTACTTGGGAGGCTGAGGCAAGAGAATTACATAAGCTCAAGAGTTTGAGGTTTCTGTGAGCTGTGATGCTACGGTGCTCTACCCGGGGTGACAAAGTGAAACTCTGTCTCAAAAAAAAAAAAAATACATGTACAGTTTAAGATACTGGATGAGATTTGACAATTAAGTTCACGAACTCATCCTAGAAAAAGTGCTTTGAAGGCTGGACGAGGCACTGGCATCGGTGCGTAGCTTCCCAAGTGGAATACTTCAAACGAGAACATAGTGTTCTTCAGCAATGAGGTCGGGAGCACTTTTTCTAGGGTGAATTTCTTGTCTGATCTCCTATGGTAGAATAGATTTTTAGTGTTCTTACTAGAAAAAAAATCAAAAGAACACAAAGAAATTTTTGGAGGAATGAATATGTTCAGTGGTTTGGTTATATGAGGTACCATGGATGTGTGTATATATCCAAACTGACCAAGATGTATGCACTAAATGTGTATAATTTTTTGTATGTCAATTACACCTAAATAAAAGCAGAGAATATTGTTCCATGTCTCTCCGTAGCCCTGTTCTAGGAGCTAAGCACTGGCCCCATCAGATGCATGAGTTCATCCCAGGTAGCACAGGTGTCAGATACTCTGGAAGGCTTTCTTGGCATCCCCCTCCAATCTGGTGGTAGTAGATTGGCAACCCCCTCCAACCTCTGTGCTTGCTGTTGTCATTGTATCTGGTACATGGATATTCACTAGGTTTTGATCCCCAGAAACTATTCATGATATTTTCACCTTTATATCTCCACTGCAGAGCACAAGATCTGACTACTGCAAATATATGTTGAGTATATGTTGAATTAAAAAAAGATCAGATCGGCTCGGCGCCTGTGGCTCAATCGGCTAAGGTGCCAGCCACGTACACCTAAGGTGATGGGTTCGAATCCCCAGACTGGGCCCACCAAACAAAAATGATGGCTGCAACCAAAAAAAAAAAAAATAGCTGGGCGTTGTGGCGGGTGGCTGTGGTCCCAGCTACTTGGGAGGCGGAGGCAGGAGACTCGCCCAGGAGTTGGAGGTTGCTATGAGCTGTGATGCCATGGCACTCTACCCAGGGGGATAGCTTGAGGCTTCGTCTCAAAAAAAAAAAGATCAGTTGAGCAAATGAATGCAGTTCCATACATTCTGCCTTGCTAACTGGAATTCAATTACGTCATTTTACTGAGTTTAGAGAAGTTGTGTCTAGGAATGGGTGATCTAACTAGAAAAATACTTCATTTAAGTTTTATTGTCATTCAAGGAGTTCCAATTAATTAAGAAAAAGAAAAATACCAGAAAGAGAAGTCTGTGACCAAGGTAACATTTATTGCTACTATTCTCTTGTTGTAGGAAGCGTTTTGTGGGAAATTATACAGAGCAGTGTTTCTCATAGTGGAGTCTTGAACTGGCAGCTTCTGCATCACTGAAAAATTATTAGATTCAGAAATACTAGGCATGGACTTTGGCAACCTAAAGTTTGAAAACCATTCATAGCTACCAAGTACCAGTGCAGGACACGAAAGTATAACTAACCACAGCCGTCTTAAATTTGTTCTTTTGTCACTTATTTTTATATTGTTGATGACAGATGGTGCCAAAGTTACTAGTTCTAGTCAGGCCCCTTTGAAGCACCGTCTGAAAGAAGTCTCTTGGCCCCATGTTTGTGGTCTGGTACAACAGTGCTCAGTGGCCACATTAACAGAATACTGCTAGAACACCCCCATCGGTGCACACAGTAGGCACTCACTAAACATGGCTGATTGATTTAACAGATGATCTGGATTGAGAATGCAGATCATACCAAGGAGTTTATTTTCTGCTAATGGGCAAAAATACTGCCCTCTCAGATGACAGATGCAACATTTGAGCCCTGGGATCTACTAACGGACTGTGTGAGGCTGTGCCTTCTTTTTCCTTGTGCAACTGTATGATCTCTCTCAAGTTGCTTTCAGGGAAATTTGTTTACAATTATCTATTGGTTATTATTGGGTGAGCAAAACCCACGTACCTCGTGTTTTTCTTTATGACTGTGTCATTTTCTCAAATAAACAAATAAGCAAACCACCCAAAAGCACCGAAGGCGGCGGCATCTGGAAGAGGTTCTTTGTGGACGGATCGCATTGCTCTTGTGTTTGCGACAGGCTCTATTGTGCCTTGCTGGAATGACTTCGGGAAGAACAGGTTCTTTATCTGCAAAAGTGAGAGCTTTTATCTTCCTGTCGTCTTCCAGGAGAAGGTGGTACAATCACAGTTTAGCAAAGCGAAGTCAGAGGAGGGAGGGAAGGCAGGGAGCGAATAGTGTGAAGGCGACTTTTCTCTGACAAGGGCTCCCTTCCCCTCTGCTTCTTTGTTGGCCGTAATAAAACAAATATATGTGCACACGTCACACAAACCACCTGGCCTCTGGGTAGATCATCCAGGTCAGAAAATAAGGACCGTTTGTCCCAGGAAGAGCTGCTGCTGGAAAGAATGGAGTGAAGCCAAGCTTTAGGGAATATTCGACTACAACTCATGTCTGATGGAAGAATTAACTTATGGATATTAGGACGCTCCAATGATCGGTAACACTCAATTTCATTTTGGAGTATCAGTGTTACAAATACTTACCCTAGATGCAAAACTAGCTCATGTGTGTTTAATTATTATTATTATTTTTGATACAGAGTCTCACTCTGTTGCCCTGGGTAGAGTGTCCTGACGTCGTAGCTCACAGAAACCTCTAACCCCTGGGTTGGAGTGATCCGCTTGTCTCAGGCTCTAGAGTAGCTGGGACGACAGCGTTTGCCAGAACGTTTGTGTAGCTTTTCTATTTTTAGTAGAGATGGGGTCTTGCTCTTGCTCCGGCTGGTCTCAAATTCCTGAGCTCAGTCGATTCACCCGCCCGGGCTTCCCAAAGTAGTAGGATTATAAGCGTGAGCCACTGAGCCCAGCTTTACTTGTATTTAATTTATTTGAAAGACACAGAAGACTATTGACTTTTCTTTGTCCTTCAAGAAAGTAAAAGCAGCCCACCAGTGTGTCCCTGGACAATGGATGTAACTTACTGGTGCCTCTCTTCCTGCCTCTCTTCCTGCATCTGAATCTGGCACGAAACTAAAAGTCCCTGGCGTGTTTCATTTACTTTGTATTTATGTATGGGGTGTATAGCGCATGTCAAACCACAGGTGGGGGAGGCACTAAGGGAGCAGAAATAGCCAAAGGTGAGATGCTCAGTGTGCAAAGGGTTGAAGGTCCAGTACAAGCTTTAATAACGTCCAGTACAAAGTTAAAATAACAAGCCTGCAAATGTAACAGGAAACATATGGGCCAGGTAGGGGGCCAGTGCAGAGAAAGTAACAAATAATGCAACTTAAGTGTCTTGAAGAAGGAGTAAGACAATTGAGTCAGTGACTAGGAGAAAACAGAGAAGTGTTCTCCAAGAGGAAGAGGGGTGAGTGCTTTGTAAGAAGACGGACATTTTCAAAAGTATAGAAGAAAAAAATAAAATGCAGCCTGTTGCTGGACCCTTACTCCATGAGGAAGAATGATAAAAAATAAGCCTGGAAAGACTTATAAGTCGTAACTCCAATTTTCTTTGAATGTAAACAAGGTGGTTAGAAAGAAATGTCCCGAAAAGTTCCCAGTGATTATCTCTGCATGTTATCTCTGCAAGAATAAGTTAATTTTATTTTATACTTCATACTACTTGGTGTTTTAAAAATTTTCCATAGTAAACAGGTATTGTCAAAATGTCTGAGTATAATGCTGTCATTTGTAGCATCTGTCACAAAGGGTCGTGGTGCAGACTGAATGGGACTATGGATTGATGCGACGTAACGACCATTTGTATGCCTACTGTGTGCCAGGTACTCTGTTAATTCCAAGGCCCAAGGAGACAGGTCACAGTGTCTGTTCTTTTGAAGCTCCCCATTTTTTATAAGATAGACAGAAACACAATTAGACTGAAGTGGGAAATCAGGTTATGCGGAAGCACCCTAGAGGGTTCTTAACTTCGGCCCAGTTTCCACAGGCACTGCACCAGAGAGAGCACACTTGGGCCAGGCTCGCCTTTGCAGGAGGGGTAAGAAACGACACTCTGGACGGAGAATGTGCAGAGGCAGGGCTGCGAGGTGGGATTGGGGAAAAGCAATTATGTCTGGTAACATAGTATGGGAAGATGAGTTACCTTCCATAGAGGGAATTATATAGAATCTTCAGGATCCAGCTTAACCAATACCCAGAATTTATTTAAATCTGAGACAGTTGGAGAAATAGCCTTTGAAAGGGTTGAAGGACGATGAGTTAATTTAACATGAAAAGACATTCCAGATGGCCTGGGATAGATATTTCTTAAAAAAAAAAAAATCAGTTTTAGGGGTAGCACCTGTGGCTCAAAGGAGTAGGGTGCCAGCCTCATCCTCATATGCCAGAGGTGGCAGGTTCAAACCCAGCTCCAGCCAAAAACTGCAAAAAAAAAAAAAAAAAAAAAGAAATGAGTTTTCATTTAACTTTTGTTGTCCAGAAAAACAAAAAGTCAGTTTTTGTTTAATTTGTTGTTTTAATTTAAATTTTATTGTTCACTGTAATAGAACCAATCCTGGGACATTTCTTAAGAGAAAGGGGCAGGGAGATGTTAGTACACATAAGCTTAGCACTATAGGATAAGAACTGTGAGCGTCAGGAAATGCCGAGTGGGAGCTGAGGCTATACCTGGAGCTGGCTGAATTTCTACTTATCAGTAACTCAATGTTAACACTTAATGGGCATCTGCTACATTTAAGTTCATCTTGAAATGTTTCCTTTTGGAAATTCTCCCCAATGACCCCTTGCCATTCTTCTGTGCCAAGTACTTACATGTCTCAATTGACATCAAGACTGACCAGACAATAGGATAACCCCTCAAGAGAATGCCTCACCAGAGGTGGTGACATTGTGTAATGAGGGACAGAGGTGAGCCCTTTACAGAAACGTTTAAGAGCACTAAGGAAGAGAGGGTAGCCTGGTGGAGGCAGTCATCACTGAACTATGTGGGATACTGTTTCTTGAGAAAAAAGACAGCAGAGAGAAAGATGAAATTGGGTTGTGGGAAAAAAAGTTTGAGAAATCTGGGGAAAGAAGGAGAATAAGAAGAGTTTCAAAAAGAGGAAGAAGAACAAGTAGGAGGAAGAAAAGGAAGAACACACAGGGACAATGGAAGTTGACAACATGGTTTAATCACCTGAGCTGGCGTCTGACAACAGCACCACCTACTGGACTTCTTTATTGGAAGAGTCAATATATTACCTTTTTTTTTTTTTTTTTGTAGTTGTTAAATCAGTGTATTCTGTATTGGACTAATGACATTGGGCATGTAGTATACATAGAATCTCATGTAAAGAATGAAGTTGGGGAGGGGCAAGAGAATTGCCAGAAAAAGGGAGGAAAGAGAAAAAGATGAAGAGCTCCGTGTCTTGTGAATAAAACAAGACAGGCAGGAATATAACACACACGGAGGAATGGGGCCCGCTCTGTGTGAGTGCAGAAGCGAGTCACTTCATTGTGGAGTTCTCCGGGAAAGTTTCCAAAGGAGAGGAAACCTGGCCCAGACCTTTGAAGGACGAGTATTTCCACCTGAACGGGAGAATCGTAGTGCAGGGGGAGAAGGCTGATCAGAATCCTATAGATCCCTTCTTAGCTTGGTGGTTCTCCTCTTCAGTGAACTTTCCTTTTCATATCTACAGATTGTGGTCTTCTTATTTTAATGCTGAAGGAAATCATTTATGTCATTATCTAATTCTACCCTGATATATAACATTTCCACCTTGCAGGGTGACCAAAAATTGGCTTTCCCTATTGTTAACCCAAATCCATGTGGTAGTACGTGGGGAACTCAGGTGTTGACAGTAATTCACTGTGACTGCCCTCTTTCTACTATGTGCTTCCCTAATAAACCTCACCATCTTTAATTTAGAAATGAATAAAGGAGGGAGCAAAGAATTAAAGTGGAACCAAAATCAGTTTGCCTGAATCAAGGTCAGTATCCTCAAACTCGGGTGTTCATCTATTACCAGGAGCACCTATTAGAACCCAGATGGAAGAACCCCACTCCCAAAGTTTCTGACTTGGTAGGTCTGGAATGGGGCCTAAGAATCTGCATTTCTGGCAAGTTGTCATGAGATGCTGATATTGGCTTGGTGCCTGTGGCTCAATCGGCTAAGGCGCCAGCCACGTACACCTAAGGTGGCAGGTTCGAATCCCCAGCCCGGGCCCGCCAAACAACAATGATGGCTGCAACCAAAAAATGGCCGGGCATTGTGGCGGGCGCCT
>CAUYQV010071250.1:0-16929 GCA_963574575.1 Galagoides demidoff | reverse complement strand
GCTTGAGCCCAAGAGTTGGAGGTTGCTATGAGCTGTGACGCCATGGCACTCTGCCCAGGGGGATAGCTTGAGGCTCCGCCTCAAAAAAAAATGTTCTAAAAAAACCCAATGAAAATTTACCTATATAACCAATTAAATTATATGTTGTTTATTTGCATGAAGGGTAAACTTGTCTATAATTTACAAAAGAATACTTTACACTTTAAAAGAAATATATAACTCAAGAATTTATCCCTCTAAAATGATATGTAGAAACCTCATTAAAAAGCATCTTCCAAAGAAAACTAATTAATTGGTAAATAGAAATAATATTGTGAAGTAGATGTTTAATAAAAATATGTCCAGATCTTTTATTTACATAGTAGTAATAATAATATATTTTGGAAGAGTATTATTATACCCTGAATGTTTTCTGTGAAAATTCATTTTATTCTTGATACATTATTTTCTGTGGCAGATTTATTTCAATAAAATAATTTTAGTTCTGTTCACTTTTGTAATAGAGATTTTCAATTGTTTTTTTAAAACGTGTGTTTTGTCTACTAGGTATATATCCAGAGGACAAAAAAACCACACTACAACAAAGATATTTATACCAGAATGTTTATTGCATCCCAATTTATAATGGCTAAATCATGGAAGAAGCCCAAGTGCCCATCGACCCACAAATGGATCAATAAATTGTAGTATATGTACACCATGGAATATTATGCACCCTTAAAGAAAGATGGAGACTTTACCTCCTTCATGTTTATACAGATTGAGCTGGAAAATATTCTTCTTAGCAAAGTATCTCAGGAATGGAAGAAAAAGTATCCAATGAACTCAGCTCTACTATGAAACTAATCTATAGCTTTCAAAGCTATCATCCAATTATAGCTCAAGAGTATGGGGACAGGGAAGAGGGAGGGGAGGGGAGGGGGGTGGATGGGTGGAGGGACGGTGATTGGTGGGACCACAGCTATGGTTCATCTTAAAAGGGTACATGTGAATCTTTCTAAATGTAGAGTATAAATGTCTTAGCATAATAACTAAGAGGATGCCATGAAGGCTATGTTAACCCAGTTTGATGAAAATATTTCAAATTGTATATAAAACCAGCACACCGTACCCCATGACTGCATTAATGTACACAGCTATGATTTAATAAAGAAAAAAAAAAGAAAGAAAATAAATTTGGGAGTGGAAATGCAAAAAAAATAAACAAAACAGAAAAACCTGTCTTTTGTAACACGAGAAGTGAGTGAGATAAGAATATTTTTAATCATTTATTTCCTCTTTGGTCTATTACTTCTTACATTTTCGGATGACAGCTTTTTTTCCCTCTCTTTTGTATCTTTATGTCTTGCATTTTGAATTCTGTATTATTTTGTTACTTTTTTGACATCTTGTTCAATTAAATGATAAATATGGCCAGAAGATAAACAACGTTCTTATTTTGAGAGGAAATGTCAACTGGTAAGAATAATTATACTGGCAAAAAAACCAGCATGGCATATTTAGCAGCAAAAAAAAAATCCTACACATAACTACACATTTCTTTTTTCTTTGAGACAAACCAGTGGCAGTTTCTGTTTTTTCTTTACATTTTAAGCCATCAAAGCATTAAGATTGGAACACAATAGCAAGTCCGTACTTAGCATGTAGTTACATAATTATACAGATATTCATTACAAATAATGTTTTTCCATATAATGTATTTAATATGAGCAAACATGTTCTTTTTCAAATGCTCCTTACTAAAGGACTATAATTTCATCCAAAGGTTACAGTGGCATGAAAAACAAGAGGAATTATTTACTTTGATTCTACAATGGTATTAGAATCACAAGATGAGAGCTGCGTCTTTATGGGTACTTACTGGGAGCACTTACCAACTAAATTTTAAGAAATATCAGATTGAAGTTTTTTGAAAATAATTTTAAGCTTGTTTAATGTAATAAAAAAGACTATTATTTTTTATTGACAATTTTTTTTATTTATATACTCCTCCCTTTCTGCCTTCCCAACAATTTCTATCCTTCTTATTCTTTCTGTGATCCAGAATTTAACATGTTGGAACGGAATACAGCTCTGATTCTTTCAAACGTCATTTCAAATATAAATATTTTACTTTATTTTGAAAAAGAATAGTGCAAACCTTTACTAAATTTTTGATAATTTCTTTAAAGCACAGCAAAATGATTGGCATAGGACGCTCACTAATATTTGACCAGTTCAGATCAACACAAATGTACTGAACAGAAAGTCTATGCAAATGGTAAGTATCACAAAGGACAAATAAATGTCCAACACATTTCCTGTTCTCAGTAAGTTTACAGTGGAGAGACAGACTGAATAATTATAAAGAAAGAAAATGACAGAAAGAGAGGTAAAATACAAATCTATGAGAACCTGTGGGGGACACGTGGAATAGATGCCCAGGAACTGACTCAGCCAAAGGTACATTTTGGCGGTTTCCTCTCGGGTTAGCACCTACTCAGCATTGGGAAGCTCAGGTTAGCAAGTCTAGAAAACAGATGCGAATTTGGGGAACTGAAAGTGAACAGTCTTATGTATCATCCCTCTGAAGAGAAATGAGTGAAAGTGGAATAGAAATACAGGACTCTACACAGCTGTTCCTCATGCTCAACTCTTCGGGTTTTTGTCATATCAGAAAGGCCAATTCAGTAAAAACCACTGAGGATTGGGATCCTTCCAGAATTATGGCCTGGGACGATCCTGGAAGTAAAGAATCCCGAGCAACTGATCTGAAAGAAAGAGTAATATGGTGTGAGGAGTGCAAAGACAAGGTGATGATAAATACCATCAAATCTTTATAATCTGAAACTAAGGATTTTAGCAGCTGGGCGTGTTAATTTCTCTGATGTGCAGGTGTGCGTGTAAGTGTGTATGTAAGCACACACATATATTTCAGCCTATATTTTAACATTTTTCACATGTATATAATTAAATCATCCCCCAAACACTTGTGATTTTGTATAAGGAGCGCTATTGGTGCATACCTTTGTATTTACAGGTTTTGCGTTACCAGACCCCATATAGTGCCATATGATGGGGAGGGATAGACTTTCTGTAGGTCCTGAAATGGAGTGGTATACGGTGTTAGGATTAAGGCAAGAGAATCTCTGTTTATATGAATGGTTGTCTTGTGTTCGATAAAAACATGACATTTGGTGTGTACTTTATATATAGGTGCAAAAACGGGAATGGCTGCTGAGTGAGAGAAAGGAAGAGCTCCGTGCTCTGTTTGCCTTCGGATCCATTTCTGCTTTGCACATCTGGTGGAGTGATCCCTGAATGGTTCATATTACAAGCATGCGTGTGAGATGATTTCCTGACGAATGTAGCCACCAGAAGGGAGACGTAGTCAGTTGTGGGACTAGAGAAAAGGAGAGAAACCAAGATTACCTGTCTAATTCAGGCAACATCTCTCATAGCACCAAGGTGTTCTGTGGCTCCAGCTCCTACCCTCAACCTGGCGGCTCTTGCTGCTGCGTGATGGTGACACATCCTGCTCCTTTTTTCCTCAAGCCGAGGACAAGGTATGGCTTCCAGCTGCTGCTGATCTCCAGGGTAACTCATTGTCACCTGTTTGGTTTCTCAGTTTCGCCCATCATGTGTATAAACAATTCTCAACATTGAATTACTCTTGTTTAAATACGCTGAGTGATTTCTACATGTCCAGCTGGACCCTGACTGACTGATACATGAGTCCACAGTATAGTACTTTAAAGCTGATTTTTTCTTGTAGCCTTGGTAAAGACTCTCCATACATACTGCGGAGACAATATTCTTGTGATGAGATACAAGTTCTGCTCTGGCAGTTTCATCGTCTTCAATATTTTATGTTTGTTTTCAAAATACTGATTTTGTTAACTGTACTTTTAAAAAACATGTAATACATGCATGTGGAACGTGATTCAAATAGTACAAATGGATATGTGGTGGGGAAAAAATACCTTTTTTCCTAGTTCCCTATCCGATAATTTTCTCCAGTGTTAGTATGCTGTGGCCATCAATTTCTTATGTACTCGTCCAGAGAATTCACACATACACGCAGAGTAATTTATGATGTACTTTTTCTGCACCTTGTTTTTTTCTTCTAAAATATATTATAAAATGTTATATATAATGATATAAAATACGGCAATACTCTGTCATTTGTATCATTTCTAATAATTCATAGACATTTAGGTGTTTCATGTTTTTTTCATTCCTCGTAATGCTGAACATAATATCCTTGCATAAGTCATTATGTTGTAAGAATATGTACAACTGAAAGATATTTACCTAAGATTAGATTTGCTAGAGCAAAGATTGCATACATTTTTAAAATTAATTAATTAATTTTTATTTCAATAGATTCAAGGCTACAAGTGATTTTTGTTACATGGATGAACTGTATAATGCTGAAGTCAGGGTTTTTGTGAACCTGTCACCAGAATAATGAATACAATGCCCACCAGGTAACATTTTTATCCCTTGCACTGGCTTCCACCTTCCTCAGTTTCCAACATCTATTATATCACTTTAAGACCATATATAACCATTATTAAACTCCTACCTATAGGTGGGAACATGTGGTATTTGTTTTTCTATTCCTGAGATACTTTCCTTATGATAATGGTCTCCAGTTCCAACCAAGTTGCTACAAAAGACATTATTTCATTCCTGTCTATGGCTGAGTAGTACTCCACAGTGTGTGTGTGTGTGTTTGCATGTGATATTTCTTTTATCTACTCATCAACTGATGGGCACTTAGGTTGATTCTGTATGTTTGCAATTGTGAATTGGGCTGTGATAAACATTCAGGGACATTTATTATTCGGATATAATGATTTCTTTTCTTTTGTATAGATACCAAATAGTGAGATTGCTAGGTTGAATAGATCAGATGGCAGATCTACTTTTAGGTCTTTGTGGAATCTCTATACTGTTTTTCATGGAGGTTGTAATAATTTATGACTGTATATAAAAGTTCTGTAGAGGTTGCACCAGATTCAAAATGAAAAATTTATTTCCCCATACTCATATACACAGCATGTTGTCAAAAATTTTGATCTGATGAATAAAACTTAAAATCTTGCTCTACTTTAATTTACTTTTTTTTTAAGTATCTGGAATTCTGTATTCATAGATGGATTTTTGAACCCTTTATCTTGGGAAGAGCTTTTTACCAACATGAAAAACAAAACTCCCACTTACAAAATCACGACATTTCTTGTGTAAAATAGCTTCACAGAAATAGGTAAGAAATTCCCAGGGACTTTTTTGGCACTTGTGCAGTGTGAAAAACTACTTAGAGATTAGGAGAAATAAGCATTGTGGAGTAAAAAAAAAAAGTGTAAATCTGTGCAGTGTAGACATGTATCATGTTTTATTTTTACTTTCATGGAATACTAAGAGATGAAATAATAGAAACTTTCAACTGCTGCTTAAAGATAAAAGGGTGAGTGTATAGAATGTACCTAGATGTGGACACATGAATATTGAAGAGAGCAGGTCCATTTAAAAGCATAACAGATGGAAAGTACTATTTGAAATGTCTGAAGAAGCTTTTAAGTTTCTAAAAAGTGTAGTGTTAAGACAGGAAAGCTAAGAGTACTAGTGTTTTTTTTTTTCCAACCAAAATTTATTGCTCTATTTTTACTGCTAACACAGCACTTAAGTAGAGTCATGAAGTTGGATTTTGGACAATAAAAATCTTCATCGGTGAGATATGTCACTTGCAGACCCGTTTCTTAAAATGTTCCGTGTGATCATTCCTTCTCCCTCTGTCTCTAGTAGTAAGTCGTGCAGAGAACTCAGCAGAGGCCTCTAACACACCTTAGATAACAGTTGTACCTTCAAATATAAAGAGACGGTATCTCTAAATTAGCCTTTGGAGAAAAGCTCCTCCAATACACTTCCCCAAACTTTTCTAAAATCAAAGGTCCAATAACCAAGCGGCATTAGATTGTGACATGAATCAGAAGTAAATTTTCATTAATCCACAATGTTTCCTGGGTTGTTCAGCAGCTACAGATAGATGCCCAGAATAACACGAAAATGTGAACAGTGAGTAAAATTTACAGTTTGAAGACATTTGTAGATAAATGATAAAAGACATAGAACCAATAATAACAGGAATATACAAGTGAAAAATTAATAAAGAATATTAGGAAAGGTGAGAGAGAATGAAATCAAAGACATAGGAAGCTAAGTTTTCATATCTTGATACTGGGAAGGACAAAAAGTACTAGTTTCTTCCTTCAAGAAAAAGTAAGATCTTGAGGAAGAATGAGGCCAAAGTGGAAAGAATATAGAAGTGTTAATTTTGAATTTTTGAAAGAAGTTGAAGGCAAATAATTGACCTGTACAGAATTGGAAAGAGTTGAGGAGACAGAAAAGCTTTGAATACTGACAAAGTTAGCACGAGAGTAATACTTACTGGTAGTAATCATTCACGCATTGAGATTGCATCAATAATCTAAAAATGTAATTGACCCAATTACCATGATTTTCAAATATTTCCCACCACCAAAAGCATATAAAATAAACAAATAGAGTAAGTATTAATAAAAGAGAGGCACTCACAGAAGTCAGAGATTCTAGTGTGGCAATAAGATGATAGTTGAAATAGATAACTCCTAGGTTGATGCATTCAGGTTGAATAGGGTGCAAATAACCTAAAATCAGAACTTATAATTGCAAATAATATAACCTAAATGTTTGTAACCTTATATTAATTTGAAGAAAAAATAAATAAATACTATCATAGAGAAAAAATAACCTAAAAACTGGAATACTAAATTACTCTGAAAGTATTGAGTAACTGGAGCTTCTAAGAGCTAAATAAGGTATGAGAATAGAATAAATTTGGAGACTATCTCATAGGGAGAAGGGTAGTTCTGAGTTCCAAATTCCATATGCTAACCACGAGGAAGAAGCCCAAATTAGGACTGAAATGAAATAGCATATAGGTTGGCGAAGCTGACGGTATGTAGTGACTGAGAATTCAAAATTGGGGTCATCAGGTAAAGTTCAGGATGCCCAGGAAGGGATCTATCTACATGGCTAAAAGGAAGTCAAAAAAAAAAAAAAAGAAGAAGAAGAAGCAAAATATGGAAGATGAAATATGATCATCCAAGTTGTTGTACATTAATAAAAGTGGAGGGGGTGGTAGTGAGAGAATAAACACCTGTAGATGTCAGTGAGTGGCACAGAGGGGAGATGTCTAATTATGATTCTGGGCCTGGTAACAATGTCGGAGAACAAGAGGGTGAGAGAGAGAGTCACACACAACCCTAACACAGGTTTGGTAAAGAAGTGTGGTCCTCAGAGAAAAATCAAGATTCATTTAAGGAAGGGAACTGGAGGGAGCACTTGAGGAAAACATTAAACTGTAAAGAACTGTAGTGCACAAGGCAATTGACTTTGAACATGGTAGACCAAGATTAAATATTAGCTCCACCATCTGCTGACTGTGCAAATGTGGGAGCGTCACTTTAACTTTGTAAAATTTAGCCTCATTTTGTCCAGTCTGCAGGTCATAATGCCTACCTCATAGCATTTTGCATGAATGAAATGTAACCTAATAACCAACAGGAATAATCTTTAAGGAAAATAATAACTAGCGTCTGTAGGCCTCTACAGTGAGAGAGCGGTAGTGGAGAGAAAAAAGAACTGTCAGAAAAGAAAATGTCCACTGCACTTTTCAGATTACGGCAGTGAGTTCCAATGAGAGAGAAAAAAGTAAGAACTAAGGTAAGGAGAAACTGTTTGGTAAGAGATAACCTTGAGGAGGCAACAACCTTTTATAGGAGAACAGGGTTGCAATATGCACGGGAACAACATACGTGCCGTGTGCACTGGAAATGTATGCACAGCACGGTAGAATTGTCCCATGCTGAAAGAATTGGAGAGATCTTCTCAATTTGGGGGTGAGGCCTATGACACGGCAAATGAGTCATTTGACGGATACGTTTACATGACAGTTTATGTTTGTGTCACACTGGCCTTCACCTTCATCCCTAACCAATGCCTATCAAAGACCAACGAGCCAACCAGTAAGTAAAAAAGAAACAAACAAAAGGAAAAACACAACAGGAAATGTCATACCACAAAAATAAGTAAGGCAGGTGATGGTTATGTCAGGTAGTATGATTTAAACATTCTGTGTTGTATATCAGATCATCACATTGTACTCCATAAATGCATACAGTTATGATTTAATAGGAATAAAGCTAAATAAGCAAACACAAAAAAGGAGACAGTAACTAAGAAATGTAAAAAAAAAATATTGTGTCACTTATGTTTGTGAGTGGTTCACGGATTCCATCCACATTAAATTTTTGAGTGGAAACTTCGTTTTAGTATTTAGAGAGATTGTACTGTTGTATCGGTGTTGAATTTAATTGTGTATCTTTCTCTTCCCATTTCTTCCAACAATGCAACACTTAATTTATAGCAATATGATTAATTGGTTGCTTCCAGTGGTTTGTTCTTTTGCAACGTACACCTGCTCTTAGAAGAATCACGAAGGCCACCCTGGTACCCGTTCATCACTTAGTTGAGGCTCTCCCTCGCCTCCCTCTTTACCTTTCCCAGTGTGTTCCTCATTTTCCCTCTTTGTTGATTGCAGGAGAAGTCATTCTCTCCATTCTCTTCTCTTCTGGGTATGGAAACGTAAATGCTGAATTACTCCAACTTAGGTAACCCTTAGGATAATTTTTTAAGCAGCAGGAAACAGGGCTATCTGGCTGCGCAGATAATGATATCAGCTGCTTCTTTCCAAAACAACAGGTGCTTTGGCATAAAAATGTATATCATCATACTGAGATGATGACATCAGTTCATACTTCAGCTTAATTATAAACTACCTCCATTAATCCTCAAATAATTAAACATTTTGTGTGTGCTGCAAGGTGAAATGTAAAGTTAAAGGTGCCTGGCTGTTTATTACTCGGCTTTTACAATGCCTTTTCTCTGCAGTGCTTGTCCTTGTACACCATCAAAATAAAATATTCAAAAATAGTTAAAGTCTACTTCAAAAATTATATTTTGCTTTTATTAGAGAAAACTAGAGAATAAAATAATTAACAAAATATAGTGTTTGGGGATGTTTGTATGAGCTTAAGGAGGGGAAATAGTGACGCAGGCTATATAAGATTGATAATTCATGGAAAAATCTTTTCAATTAAAAAAGACGTAAGCCTTCAAAGTACCCTCTCTACTATTTTAAATAATAAATGCCAAATGCAAACTTTTACATTTCAATAAAATCAGATATTTGACCTAATGAGTCTGATGGGTGCTATAAAAATTAGGTAAACCATACATTTTTGTTAAAAGTCAAATAAAAAGCAATTTTCATGAAAGAACAGTTGACTTATTACCTGTAGTTTTAACAGTTAAGATTTTCAATGAAGTAGTTTTGTTATATTGTTAATATTATCAAAACCAACTTGGAACTGCAAAGTGTGAAACATTCCTTGACTCAGCTTAGAAGTAGAACCAATAAAAGATTGCTGTATGCTTCCTTTAAGATGGGGGGGCGGGATGATAGAGGGGAAAAAATAAAAATAAAAAGATATATAGCTCTGTAATAAATTTCCATCTCAGAAAAGAGAGACAGGGCTGCCCTTCTTTAAACAGTTGTTAGCATACGCACCAGATGTGTTTCTAGGCAAATTGTTTACAAGGAATATATCCCAGGATATAGTCATTATAAGAATCAATAAATTATGCATTTGTCGTTTGTTATGGCTACGGCTTAAGCTGACGTCTTTGACATGAATACGAGTCCAGCCCATAGTAATTTCATTAACAATTTAGCAGAGGTGATTTTCTGAGGACAATGAGAGAACAGTGGTTAATAATATTGTTTTGTATCGTAATCAGTAGGTATTTCCACAGACTTTAATAATTCACTGTACCTTCATTAAAAAGTCCACTTTCCTTGGGTTCTATTCCAATTAATACAGAGCAAATTCTGTGGAGTTCCCAGGCGCGCGTCATTATCTCTGTATCGTGAGGGTGGCATAACAGCTGTACAAAGTTGTTCCTTGGCAGATTACTTTTTCCATTTTTTAAAATGTAACCAGTTAACAAGACTTTCTCTCTTGGTAGGCATAGAATGATAAATTCATACACGACGAGTTTTATTCTTTACAAGTAAAACGGAGACTGGAAATTTTCAGTGGATTTAGCTGGAACATTTGGGTGACCATCTGGAGCTCTCGGTGGCGCCACGGGACCACGCAGCTATGAAATCTGATCACCAACTCCCCAGTGACAGCTGGGCCTTTACACCATCAGAAAATTTTCAGACTTCTAATTTGTCATAACCACCTCCTGTGGAAAGGAAATATGTTATGTCGCCAGATACAAAAATTCTTGGTACCCAGCACTATAAACAGTTAATTCCTTAAGCGCATTTTGAAATTCACTGATGCAACTCCTACACCAAAAACATATGGGGTCTTGTTAAGTTAGGGTTAGGCAATTGCTTTACCCATTCAAAAAGCCATTTTCATGGCAATGTATCCAGAAAAAAGATTCTGTTACAGAGCTTAGAATGTTAAATACATTTAACTTCTAGTTGCTCTCAATAAGTTGGTGATGCCACCGAGAGGTTTACTCTGAGTTCCATTGGCCCTTCTTGGTCGATTTAAGTCTAAGGACTCTTTATCTGAGCAGTTGAATATCAGGCTATGACTCCCAATCCCTGCTTCTTTCTACATTGTGAGTCTGAAACGATTCTACTGCTGTGATTATTTCCATTTATCTGCAGTTCCCAGGCTTATTAAGTAGCCCTCTAGCTACCCAAAGAGATGGATCTCTTTTCTGCTTACCACAATCACTGCTGAACAATTTCCTCACAACCGTTTCTATCATAGAAAGAGCTCTTACATGTAATTTATATTTTTCTCAACCCAACTGTCATTGAAGTCATAATTTTCAGAAGTGATTGAAGCGTCTACTGGCCACAACCTTTTGTTCGATAGCTGAATTTTTTTAATTCCATATGAATATATGGGCACAATTGTTTGTTAGGTACAGTCCTAACCGTTGAGACCTCCACCCAGGAGATGTGCCATATGCCCTTACATTGCACCCGTTAGGGAAGGGCTTACAAAACCCTCCCTTCTCCTTGGTTCTCCTTGCCCTCATTTAAATTTAAATGTTTTTTTTTTCTTGTGTGAGCATGTAGTTGTTCATCTACTAGTTTTATATTAGTATTGATAGGTTTTTAATGTTTCAAACCATTATTCATTTATTAAAAAACCCTATATTTAATTTTTTAAATAAATGACTTACCCTGAGTTCTTTTTTTTCTTTCCTACCACCACCTTTAATTCAACAAAATGAAGGAAAAGACATTCCTTCACCTTCTTTTGATCCTCATCTTCACATTGGCTATGCAGAGACTGGGACTGTATTTTAAAAGTATCTCCAGGTGTTCCCTAGCTACAGTAATCGAAAAATCCAAAATCTATTCATTATAATTTCATAAAATCATTTATGCAATAACAATAGTAGTTAACATCTGCTCAGCACTTACTGTTAGGCGTAGCACTACTCTAAATATTTTAAATGAAAAAACTCATTTATGCTCTTTCGTATCAGTTTGACAAGAAGACAGTCGTCATCATTTCCATTTTGGCAGTGAGAAAACCATGGTAGCTTTGACTAAGGTCACCCAGCTTATCAAGAACAGATTTGGGATTTGAAGCCAGTGTGTCTGTTTTGAGAGCTGGCACTGTTAACCGCTATACAATGCTGACCATGGAAACAAGAATCTTGAGAATTTCTGTGGTAATTAAGATACACAGGAAACAAATAACAATTTTTTTTTTTATTTCTGTCACCTTGAAGTAGGTCATGACACTGAAAATGGTACCAATTCTGGGCCTGTACCTCATTTTTTCCATGACAAGCTAAGACTAGTTTTTCCACTTGCAGCAACAAAGTTCTAAGCCTACAGTTCCCTCCGCATGACTGCCGTTCACAGTTGTTCATGCAGGTGCTGGTTACTTGGTAGAAACAATGCACCTTGACATCATCTTTCCTCATGTCCACATTGCTGGTGACATTGCTTTATATAAAATGTTAATCCATTAGGGACTATGCCTTTTATGACTTATGTTTGAGTACTTCATTATTCAGTGCTTATTCTTCATGTTCTATAACAAAATTAATTCCCATAGAAAAATCTTGTTTTTAATTCCATGTGTCTGCTGTCCTTGTATCTCAAACCACTCCTGATTTATCTAGCAGCTTTTGGCTATGGCTAGGTTTGTACCCACAACCTCCAGCATATTAGGCTGGTGCCTTACTCCTTTGAGCCACAGGTGCCGCCCCCACTCCTGGATTTACCAATGCCAATTTCTTCTCAAACACCTTGTTTTTCAACTACTCATTGAACACTACACCATATGTTATTCCTTCTCAACATTTCTGTTTCAAGGGCACATCAAATGCCTACTCATTAAGCCCAAATCAGGGTTGAATGGGGTCTCTCAAGGCACTCAGTTTACCTTTCTTCAAATTCCACTCTGGATGTCTCATAGAATTGCTCCATTTACTGACAATACCCAGCTTTGAAGCTATACTCAGTTCTTCTAGAATGTCTACTTTTGACAGACTTTGGGCTTTAATCACATCTACAAAATACCTTCACAGCAACACCTGTGTATTTGATTAATAACTAGTGACTATAGGCTACCAAGTGGGCTCATCAAGAGGACCATCACAGTCTTGTTAATTTGGCATCCATCTGCTTAAACATTTCTTCTTAAGCCTTATCTAATCTTCTAATAAGGAAAAAAAATAATCAAATTTCTTCCCAACATAATAAAACTATCTTGGATATAACTCCAAAACAAGTAACACTTGCACTATAAGAGGGTGAAAAATCCTTGAGAAATATTCCCTCTTTCTTCAAATTAAACACCGTGAAAGTCAAATATTGTTAATACACATTATATTAGATGATAAAGGGATGAGGGGGAAGAAAATCACAATATTTGAGTAATACATACACAAACATTTGTAACAAATAAGAAAGACACAAGATGAACTTTGCTTTTGTATTTAGTCATGTGGTAACAGCAGATTATCGCGATTATAGTTTTCCTTTACATATTCCATATTCCCATTGCCATTAGCAACATCTCAGTGGGTCCTGGTCTTTGCTTGGGGGTATGACCTCAACCCTCATTCCGGAAGAGTCTGGTCCATTGGCAGTCCTGCCTAAATTGAGTTGCTGTAATTTTCTTTTGAATATAATTATAGGAAGTAAGAGAAGCCCTAAGATAGCTCCTATATTTCAGACACACCCTTCCATTAACTTTCTTGTGTCATAGTAACCCAGCTCCTCCAGTGTCTGAGTCAGTACAGTAACCCCCTTTTTTGTGTGTTGATTCCCAGAATGAGCTGTCCAAAGTGGTACTCTGAGAATCCCAATCTATAGTTCCGTGAAATCATTATTTTATCTCCCGGAAGAACTATTTCTTCCTTTGGAACTAAAACCTCTAGACCAGTAGAGCATAAAGTTATAGAGATAGGAAACAAAAATGTTTGCAAGCTGTACTTAATAGTGAGTAATGCCTCTTTCATTTATATCTTTTGATTCCTGAATCTGTGAATCTTTGTGCTGTTCTTTGACTGTGTGCCCTAAGAATCATGTGGTGAGAACTTAATCCTTAATGCAACACTATTAATAGGTGGGGCCTATTGAGAGGTGATCCGGCTGTAAGACTAAAGTAAATGAATGAAAGTTCTTTGCCTTTTTGCCACAGAGTGATATAGCCAAAAGGCCCTTGGCAAATGGTATGGTTGCTGCTCAGTCTTGGACTTCTGAGTCTCCAGAAGCATGAATCAATAAATTTCTGTTCATCATACATAAATTATACAGTCTGTAGTATTTTGTTATAATAGCATAAAACTGATGAAGACACTTGCCTATGGAAGAAAAAGCATGATATATTGGATGCTAGCAGGGAGCACACACAGCAGCCTGGAACTTGTCCTCTCTGCAAGGTATTACTATGTAGCTAACCATATAACTGAGACTTCAGAAAGCCATTCTGCTACTTATCAAACCACCTGCTTCGCAATGATGGGAATATGGTAAGTCCAGTGAATTCCATGAGCCTGGGTTCACTGTTGTATTTTATTTGCTGCAAAGTGAGTTCTTTGATCAGAAGCAGTGATATATGAATAACAGGATAGTGGAAAAGGCATCTGAGAAGTCCATGGATGGTAGTTTTGACAGAAGCATTGTGGCAGAGAAGACAAACTCGTGTCTAGAATAAACGTCTGTTCTAGTGAGAACAAAGTCTGCCTTTTCCATCACGAAGGTAGTTTAATATAATCAACCTACCATCAGATAGCTGATTGATCACCTCAAGGAACAGCACCACGTGAGTTTTGTTTTCTAATGCTGGCTGACTGGACGCTGAAAAGTGTCTGTAGTAATGCCATCCCTGGTAAGTGCAAGTTTGTGCATAATCTCTACTCTTGTAGCCACAGCCACTTGTTCATGAGTCCACTGTGGAAGGAGAGAAATGAGTGTGGAATGCGGCCCACTGGTATCCATAGGACCGCTTATCTTATCTGGTTGATTATTAAAAGCATTGTCTGTGAGTGTTCACATAGAACAAAATAACTTCACATTCTGTGCCTATGAAGAAATCTCTAAGTCTATACTTCTCTCAAAGACCTCCTTGTTACCAAATTTTGAACTTTTTTTTTTTCCCCAGGCACTTGACCAGTCAAACCATTGCCCATAGGTCATCAATCAGTACATACTCTTACCAGCCTTAATCTACACTTTATTTTCTTATTGTTCTGTAGGTCAAAGGTCTGACACTGGTCTGATAAAGTTAAAATAAGGGTTTTAAAGAAAGATTTCTTTATTTTTTGTAGTGTAGGTACCAACTGTTTCACTGTCTTCTCCAACTTCCAAGACTTTTTCACCCTTCTTAATTTGTGAACCCCTTCTTTCACCTTCACAGATCGCAAAGGTGAACTGAGTCCTTCTGACTTCTTCCATAGACACATCTCCCTTGGATACTCTTTCTCTCTTTCTCCACATTTAAAGACACTGTGAGTCCATTGGAATCACCCAGATAACATATTTATGTGCCAAGGTCCTTAACATAATTATACCTGTGAAGTTCTTCAGTCATGTAAAATAATGTATTTACAGTGTCCAGAGATTAGGACATCTATAGAGAGTCATTCTTTTGCATATCACAATTTATCCTTTGTACTCTGAGATTCAAGTCCTTCACAGATGTGAAATACATTCATCCCAGTCTAAGGTCCATAAAATCTCAAACCATGAACACATCAGAAAGACTTATTTGATTTTATCAAAATAATAAGATAAATGATAAATGAGAGAACTCTTTTTCTTTCAGTTTAAGTTGGTGGTATTTTTTTTCTGGTATACAAATTCTCAAGAACCTTCTGGGTTTCCTTTGTATGGCATAAAGATTAACTCCCTAGACCTGAATCTCTGCAGATCTTTCCTGGATAATCGCCTCTTTAATTCTGGCATCATTCTAGTTGATTGAAAGTATTTATGAGTCACATATATAATCTTTTCAAAGAGCCTTTCTGTGACCAAATACTTTAAACATTTTATCTTCCTGAGATATTAGCTAAAAGTTGTCTAGCCACACCCTTGATTTTTTTCCTCTGTAACTTGCTTTTATAATAGGGAATCTTAATTTTCAGGTCTCTTAAAATTTAAGAAGGCCAAGAATTTTCCAAATCAATCAATCAATTCCTGGTTTTTCTGTGTTTGACAGTTCTTTCCTCAATTTATCTCTGTCCTCTTCTATTTTACTATAACAGCAAGAAGAAATTAGGTCATGACTTCAACCCTTTGTTTGGAAGTCTTCTCGGCTAAATGTCTGATTTCACTTTTGCCAAGATCTGTTTTCCACATAACTTTTGGACACAATTCTGCTAATATTTCTCCTATTATATGATAAGGATCTTCTTTTATTTGGTTTCTAAGAATGTGTTCCTTATTCTCACCTGAACCCTGACTTGGAGTACCTGTAACGTCTACATTTTACAATTTAGATATCCTCTAAGGTGATTTGGATTTCCTCTTCCTACTCCATCTTTATCCTTTCCTTCTGAGTAATTAATAGTGGAGTTATTGACACCTGTATTTCTAGTAATAATATATTGAGGTAATTTAAGTTTTTTTGAAAATATTACGTTCATCAAAATGCTTCCACCCTTTTCTTATTGCCCAAGTCCAAAGCTATTTTCACATGTTTAGGTATTTGACCAATGCTCTACTTCTAGTTATTAAAATCAGTGCCATTTAGGATGCAATTAGAGATGCAGAATGAGTAAAAGATATATATAGAGAAAGATTTATTACAAGGAATTGGCTTGTATGATTCAGGGGGCTGGATAGGTATATTTGAAACTGATAGGGCAGGCTCTCAGGAAGGGTTTGTTGAAACCCTTTAAGGTGAACTAAAACTGTTAACAGGTGGAATTTCTTTGTTTCTTTCTTTCTTTTTTCTTTTCTTTTCTTTTTTTTGCAATTTTGTCTAGGGCCAGGCTTGAACCCGACATCCTTGGTATATGAGACTGTCACTCTACTCCTTGAGCCACAGGCGCTGCCCCAGAGGGAATTTCTTTTTCAGTGAAGGTTTGATACTGGTTTTATGATCTTTTAACTAATTGAATCAGGCCCATACATATCATCTATGATAACTGTAAATTTTATTGACTATAGGTTTTACTCACATTTACTTCCACAAAAATATATAGATAATTTTTTTAAAAAAATAAGTGTGGACAGATCTAAAATCCATGATAGAAATTAAAGATGTTGAGTTACGTTACTAATGTATGCAACTTTAATTTTGTTTAACAGTATCTGCCAAAATAAACTTTATTCCCTAT